>PRKT01001364.1:0-38337 GCA_003671525.1 Saccostrea glomerata | reverse complement strand
GACCCCCCCCCCCCCCAATATCTTCGAAGGATTTTGATTTTAAATGTCACTTAAACGAGGAATTTGTTTTTGTTTAAGAAAATAATTATATCAACATATAAAGAATATATATGTCGCGATGGAGGAGAATTAATATAACTTGTAAATGCTGGTTGTTTTGTTGAGCCTCCTGCAAGTCGCTGCTTATCGAATTATGTTTCAATCTAAAGTAATTTAGCATATTTGTTGTTCCACCCTTATACGACAACTCCGTTTCACATAATTGACAGATTTCGAGTTCTTTAACAATATTTCCACTCTCTTGATGTTTGCGGCGGTATCTTGTTAAAGTATGTACCTCTAACACAGTTCTGTTAAAATCGGGCAATTATAACTCAGGTTTTCAAAACACGTACCCCCTGGCAATTAAATCCACCAATTAAACTAAACAAAACCAATCGACCCTATTTGTAAACCACTAAAGCAAGCCTATCGGTAATTAAATTAGGGAAATGTGTCCATTTACATTTCGAAACAACATAAAAATTATTTTATACGTATTTAATATGAAAAATGTATTTTTATCCGAGTAACCGAATAGCAGTTTTACTAACCGATACTCGCATCGTTCGACGGTTAACCGGTTAACCGGGTACTCGTTGCCAACACTACAAAAAACACTATTACCCGCTGAATAATGAAGCCACGCCCTCCAGCGAAGCAACAGTGAACATTGCTTGACGGCGGGTGATATTCCAAAAAATAGCGACTGCGCTGAATTTATGCGCGCACGGTTAACTGTTATATGTATTTGTATAAAACATTGAGTATAATATAATAAATATTGCATGTAGTTGGGTGTAACATTGAAAATGTTTTCCCCTCGAAAACCATTGTCAACCTCGGCTTCGGTTGACAATGGTTTTCTTGGGGTGAACATTTTCAATGTTACACTCAACTACATGCAATATTTAAATAATACATATGATATATCCTAGTAAGCTTGACATAAAAGATATCACAGAGTCTGACATATCTGTTTCATATTTTGATATTTTACTAGAAAAAGAAGTTAATGGCAGTCTAACAACCAAGCCAAAAGGTAAATGTGATGCTTTAACTTTTCAATCGTCAACTCCCTTACTATGGCGACAATATAACTTCACCATGCATACTGAGTTTATATCTCTCAGAAAATTCGGTACGCAAAAGCATGCTCTACGTGTGTTCAATTTTCAAACGAGGTTAATCACTGACAAACAAACTGATGAAACAATAATATCAGCAGTCTCGTCCTAAGTCATCTTTTTGTAATTTTCATAGTCGATACAAGGACCTTTTCAGCAAATACATTTTTTTCATTCATTCAAATGCTGACTGACTTTTTCATAATAATTTAAAGTCCATTATACACAAATTGAATTGACGACCGATTTTTCCCGTTATTTCCCGATCATGACAAGGAGCACACGGAGGATTTGACCAATCGGGAGGGGATGCTCACTCCTCAATGACAACTGATCCCACCCCTGATGTTTCTGCTTCTATTTTGTATTGTTTAATAAACTTTTGAATTTTAAAATCTATTTTATGAAGAACCTTTACAATAAAAGAGGTAATGATAATGGAAAGCGATCAAAATAAAAAAATTCAAACAATATATTACAATTCTGTAAACAGGGGATAAAAAAGGATAAAAATGGACCTATTGAAAGAGGAGGTAAAGTGCATAGGAGGATTAAGCATCCCCTGATGACCGGTTACACTCGTCATGAGCCCTATGTATTGATCAAGTAGACAGCTAGAACAAATTATTTACAAGTTTTTTAAGACAAGCTTGAGTTGTAAATAAGAAAAGAGATATAATTACAAATAAATTTGACATCAATATTCAATTTAGTTTACTCTACCTAAAGCATATAAATGAGTTATGAGGTTCAATAATATATAAAACATATACATATAGTACAATATTCTGACATACTCACAGAAATATCAGCTTAGAGTTGTTCCTGAAAATGTGTTCAGGTAAGGCAATAATCCGATTACCTTTTAGATTGCTGTAATGAAAAAAACTTATCCATGTTATGTTACACACAATTTTCATACGCTGTATGTACGAGGGTTGATCCAAAAGAAATGTTACAGTGTCCATATCTTTTATATTTGGCGTCATATTATCAAATACAATATACCCAAAGATGCACAAATAGGAATTTAAATTAACATTGAAATTTTGATTAAATAATGTTCATTTGAGTTTATTTTATAGCTGTTTAAAACATAGAGCCTAGGGGGTGTCGCCGCGTCAGAACGGAACGTCATGTTTAAAAGTGTATTTTTTCTTAGAATAAAAAAGACAAACACATTAAAAATTTTTTCAATTCACCTAATTTGCCAATTTTTTAAAAGACACAATCTCGTAATTTTCTAGTTTGAAAATTAAATGACGGCATTGGTATTTGTTGTTGTTATACCCTGTTGAATTGAACAAAGGGGTTGTCGAAAGTTGTAATGCATTTTTGCTACAAAATATGGGAATCGTCACATTTGGAAGTTGTGTTAATAAATCAGACTTCCAGAAAAATGTTAAAAGGAGACATCTTAACCGATGGTTCCAGCACTTTTGGGCGGTTGATGGGTGAGTGAGTATATAATGGTACCACGAATTCTTAAAGAAAGTGGAATTGATGAAAATGTTTTCGAAACACAAATATTTTTTTTTGATGAAACGAAGGAGAAACCCTCAAAGGTATGACGGTGCGTATCCGTCATATGATGTTATACTTAGGTGCGGCGACTACTATAAACGCACAATGTTTAAAATCCGATATTTTGGAATATTCCTTTAAATTTCAGATCTGATTTGAAATAAATAAGGCTTCCATTATGTATGATTTTGTTGCTTAACGTAGATTTATAGGCATTTTATCAAAACTTTGACATTAACCCACGTATCTTTTATAAATTTTACACGATATTAAAAAATCAGAATATGGTGATCTATTTACTACAAATCCTTCATTTTTTTACAAAAATATTAAGCCTTCAACTTTTGTATAACAAAAATTACATTCACATGAAATTGAATTCAGACCTTTTTTTTCTAACGTATATTGGTCATATACTGTATATAATACATGTACTTACAGATCTACTAATTCGCTCAGATGGGAAAAAGCTTTCGTATCTAGTCTACTAATCAAGTTATATTGGAGGTACCTGGAAAATGTATCAAATTAGATTTTTTAAAAGTGTTTGTTTCCTATGAAATGCATTTTCAATTATAGTTCTTAAATATTAACTTACAAAGTATTCAAGCTAGTTAAGCCAATCAAGAATTCCTCGTCTATATATCTTAGCATGCTTCTTTCCAAGTGTCTAAAAAAGAAAAAAAAACTTATTCTATTTTGTTTGGTTGAGAATGTTTAAAACATATTTATTTTATCTTAGTTTAATGTAATGAAGTCAACATATAATAGGAAAGTTATTATTTTACTAGGTCAATCAATTGCAAAACTTACAATTCTCTCAGTCTTTTTAGTCTATGAAACGGGCGACTTTTATTCAGTCTCAATGGATTGAAGCTGAGTTTTCTGAAAGGGATAAAATGCGATTTACGTAAACTTTTATAGTTTGATTATCTATAACGAAGTGATGCAATATGATACTGCATTTACCTTTGTGTATATCACGTAAACTTACAAAGTCTGTAATTTATCCAATCTAATGAATGACGTATCGTTTATCACACTTATTCTGTTTTCTGATACTTCCCTAAATGCAAAGAAAGATGGATAACCATAATTAAATACAAAAATATTAAAACAAAAGAACGTATAATCCGTTTACTAATATATGTAATTCTTGTTACAGTGTAAATTTATGCCTGTAAAAATATAATTTGATTTTGTACTTACAGACTGCAAGTATCTTTTGGAATATTGGATGGAATTTCAGTCAAATCCTCAAAGAAGCAATCCACTAAAGTCCCAGTACACTTGTCCGCTGACCAACAGCTGCACATTACAGGACAGCCTTCTATTAGGAAAATATGGTTCAGAGTGCAACATAGAGACAGCAGAGCCAATAAAGTCATTTTTGTCCTTTTACGAAGATTTGTTCTATTAAGTATGAAAATCATTTCAACTTTTATAGTGTTTATCTGTCACCTTTTATTTAAATCCGAATAATTTCCGCAAGTCAGATAACCTATGATAATTGGGTATGTTAAGTAATTTCCTTATACATTTAATTGTAAAGGTCAAACGAAGTCCATCGACATGTTTCCTTTTGTGTTTAAGTGCTATAATGAGACACGCCAAAGGCCGATGTTAAATAGACACAATCGACGCCTTTTTATGCCTACAGTCGATTTTGAATCCAAATCGATGGGGGCTGTTATCTTTATTTTCTTTTTTTCTAAATTCGTAAACATTTTTTTGAAACATTTTATTTCACTTTAGGGCCTCACATGCGATATAAAAGTACAAAAAAGAAATAAATCAACAATGATAAGGTAACAAATAAACCAAATATTAACATTGATACAATTTGTCGGAATCGGAGAAAGCAGAGCATCTCCGAATTTCGATCGCAATGCATGAGAAGTTAAACAATTTCTATTTTGTCGCAGATTTACCAATTTGCCACCCTGTGTGTTTGCTAGCACTACTTTGTTTTTATCTGTATACAGCTATCTCTCTGTGGATAAGGAAGACTTATCATAACAAAGTTTTAATGAATTTGTGCTACTTGGTCTTTAGCAAAAAAAAAAAAACCGGTCAATGAACAAACTTATCCGCCGAAATATGGCTGAGATATTGCCGACTCGGCATGAAACAAATCAATGTATCAATCTATAACAAAACGAAAATGTAGTGTCATTTTTCATGTTTTTAGCTCATAAGATATATTTTTAGGTCTCTCTCCAAGTGTCAAAGTATTGAAAACAGCCTGACCAATTTTCTTATGACTTTAAACCTGAATAGGGGAAATCTCTTACATAGCATCATTAAGATTTCGTCATGGGGAAAAGGTTTGTAATGATCGGTTTCAGTACGTTATATTTTAATAACATACTTGTGATCAAGATGATATCGATTTATAAAAGAAAGTTTTCATATTTGAAATGCATGTGTATAAACCAATATGATATTATGACTTAATTCCCCCACAACAATTCGCTCGCGTTATTCAAATTATAGTAAACTTTACTGATTAATTCAACAATCAATACTAATCTTAAATACGATGGTTTGATTGAATTTTATTTTATTCCTCATTTCAGACTTCTTGAGACAACGATGTCACTTTATACCGGAAATTGGCTTTAAATTTAGACCTTTACTCGGCACTGCTCGGGCATTGAGCAGTGAGCAATCTTAATCGTGAAAAAGCCGATTTTGACACAGGGTCTCTACTTTTAAGGTCTTATCCGAAGAACCTACAACTTACATATCAAAATGCCGAGATCTTGGCAAATGATTATTTGTTACTTAACTATCTTCTTAGGTCAGTCGGAGCCTTGGTTTGATCCCGATTATTTTTTTGCTTCTTGCATTGTTACCAATTTCAGTTAACAAATGATTGTCACCAGTTTTCCGCAAACGACAATGAACCCTTTAAAATTTTTTGAAAAAAAAAATTGACTGAAATCGTCTTTTTGACTTTTTTATAAAAAAGAAAAAAGTACAGGAAAATACATTTATCAAAAAACTCACATAGTCATTGAGAAGTGAAAGATCTTTTTCGTGCCAGCACCTACTGCGACACGGAGCGACGGTTTTAATCGGTCTAATCCGAAGAACTGTATCCACGTCCCACAGTGGAATTCAAACCCGCGATGCGAGGATCATCTCCTTACTTCCCGACATCATAGAACATACGCTCTAACTGAGCCACGTGGATGACTAGCAAATAATAACAGTTTGAGTAAAGCAAATGATTTAGAATCACGTTATATTAGTTGTGCATATACTAGTAGTTGAGTGAACTATTGAAAATTTTTGATAGGAGAACAGATTAACTGTCACTCTTTTTATATTTAAAATTGTCTCCGATGTCTTAGAATAAGATCTAACATGCTTAACCGTACAATTAGAATTATTAAAAAAAAGAAGGAAAAATAAACTGAATTAATTTAGATTATTTAAAAATATTGGTATTTTGGGTTAATGAAAATAGATATCGTGCAGATGTTTGATTTTTTTTTATCATTCTGTTCATAGGAAAAACATCATACGTAAATGTATAGCTTTTCAAATCTAAATTTGAAATAAATTAAGATCTTAATGAAGACAATGTTTTTTCGGTATATTCGAAAATCAGTTAACGGTTTGAAAACGTCTCCTTTATAACGAGATCTGTTTACAATGTGTGCTGTAATAAATCACTGAATAGACGGTCGAGTGCAATAGATAAGGATAATGACACAAGTATCTTTACATTTAATAGCAACAAAGTAATAAAACTATACCGACATACATAGGGAGTACTTCAAAAATCAATTTTAAGTGTCAACTTGGTTTAATCCAAAGCTGTTACATTTTGGAAATGATTTTGATCTTTCATTATGTACATTGCAGAAAACATACTTTGACAAGTTGCATTTTTTGTGTTTTAAAACTTAATCAGAAAACCAACATGACTTTCAGTATCAGTAGGAGCAAACACGGACCTCTAAAATATCAAAGGTTGCATCAGGTACCATGGCGGAGTGAACATCCCCTGCCGACCGTGTGCTCCTTATCACGATCAGGAAGTAACGGGAAAATCTGTCGACAAATCAGGGATAAATATTGGCCTACATGTAACAATCAGTATGAAAATACGGATCGGCATTTGACTCAATGATCGAGTGCAGATGATTACAAGGTTATTGTATCGGTCATACAGTGGCTACAATGCCATTGTTGACAACGCAGCTAGGATAACGCTGTCCGTAAAATACCAAACTGTTCAGATTGTAGTAACTTCTTCGAACTACCTAGATATGACGTCATAATAGAATATGACGTCAAGTTACTGCATACTTGAGATGACATGACGGGGAAAGCGTCAATTTTTACATCGCATGTAAATTAAATTTGGGGCGTTGTTGTTCAATTCAAGTGTTAGGATTGTTTTTTTTTGAGCTCAAGTATGCTCTTATAAAAATGAACATTTGAAAGTTAAATATCCATATTCCTTTCGTATGTCCGATATCCACATATTCAAAAATAGAGAAAAATTATTTGATAAACACCCCCTTTACACGTCTGTAGACAATGTTAGAATTTAAGAATCGTGTTATATTGGACTAGCACAAGTGATAAACAAAAACAAATTGAAGATATATGTAACAGGGGGTGGTGATGATGAACAACACGTACTCCTCTGTCAGGGTTCAGGTCTTATATTTATTCAGACACAGTGAGCTTATGATATACAAATGTTTACATAGCCCTGAAAATAATAAACCAATAATATAATAGCACATCAATTCAATCCTATTAATCATCTATACATGTAGCTCTCATAATTAACATATTCATAATGATATATTATAGATGATATATACGTACATTTACTCTCAATTAAGGGAGATAACTCTTACAGTCAATATATGGACATTACATATCTTCTCCCATATAAAGAAGGCAAAAAAGTGGCACTGATAAAAACAAATAATTCCTAACCATTCTGTGGGAAAAGGCTTCCACAATGATATGGTGGTTACAGCTTTAATTAACATGTATATGGATTCAGAAAATGCAATTTGTCAGTCTCCAAAGTCAATGTCATGGGAGGCCATAAAAACACAGTCTTGGTCATTTACTCAACAAGACAAAGAATGAACATTTTGGCGGTAAAACCAATGACCATAAGAATAAAACCAATGAAATTCAACTTCACAACCAAACTACCAATAAGAATCAATAACACTCCAAAACCTTTGACCTGCCCTTAGGTAACTAATTATCTATATACAGGTGTACAGGTAAAGGGCTAAGGATATAAAGGAGCGGATCAAGCTTTTTATACTTTTGTATATTATGGTAGTTTAATCCATTTACATTAAATTTTTAAAACACTTTTTTATTAAGTACGCATATAATACACACTACTACATATACTGTGTGAATCTACAAGAGAAGCATCTCCTCTAACTGAATTTTGCTGGGGGATTATGTGTAGTTTATCCATATTTGCATAAATCGCAACAAAGAGTGGAAAATACCCACTATTTTGTTGGTAAGCTGATTCTCGTAAAATATTTTCTTATCGATCAAAAATTTAACCTGCCCCCAGCACTTTCTAATTACCAGAGATCACAATTAATTGATCTATGTAACAAATTTTGCACAATATTTTTGTTTTGCACTTGTGCCGAAGCAATGTTTATGCAACATTTAGGAATATCATGAATCTCCGTCACGTGATCAACACAGTCATGTGACATCACAAAAATGCTTTATTATAATACCTGACTATATATAACACATCAAGTTGACTGCAATATAAAACATGGATTACATACTGAAATGAGAATCTAGCTAAAAATAAATGACTATATTTTTAAGGCATTTAAAGCCTTCGGACAGCCTTATCATAACTGCGAAATATATCACAAACAATGCTGACAAATATTACACAAACAATCAAGTTATTCACGAAAAACTACCTTGATTACACATATTACACGAAGGATCCTTTGAGCACATTATTCTACACGTTACACGATCTTACTAGATTGCTAACGCAAACCCACGATTCTTCACATGTTTCATTCCCACATAATTATTTACAATATCTAGGAGTGGGTATTTTAAAAATCAAAAACCACATAGATACACTGTAATGTCAATCAGAATCTCAAGCATCTTTTAAGTACAGCTATTTGTAAGAACCAGGCAGGGGGTGATTCATGACCATTTCAGATTTTTACAAAATTTTAATATGTTGCTTCATGGACCAAGGGAACATCATTGGACAACATAATTTTTTTGGCCAGCCTTTGTTGCCATGGAAACAATGCACCATGTAAACGCACATGGCAACCAAGCAAAAAATTGAAAATATTGTGAATTTAGCTATTTTTTAATGCAGGAACACACCTTTTCTGATGACAAAGATATCAATAATTTTTTTTTCCTGAAAAGTACATACTAAATGATTAATGATTACCATAAGGATAAAATTATTCAGGATTTATAAAAGGTGCTGAATGTGAATTTAATATACAGTGTTTCATGAAATTCACTTTTTACAATATTTCTTAAAATCTTACATATTTTAGAAGCATATTAAGAAAAAGGCCCGCATGATAAAGAAATCTGATAACATGGAACAGAAAGAGCACATTCTTTATTTTTATAAAATGAAATAAAACCCATGGGTTTTTCAAAAATATTCTGTATCCATGGCAACGAAATTTCAGAAAAATTCGTTTTTTTCACAAAAAAATCCATTTTTAGAAGTAAAGTGTAAAAAAAAAATTACACATGTTAAGGAAACCTGATAACATTGGATAGAAAGAACACATTCTCAATTTTATGAAGATTAAACCCAATTTTTTTTTCAAAAATATTCTGTTACCATGGCAACGAAATATCACATTTTTTTCACAAAATAATCATTTTTAGAAGCATAGTTAGACAAATATCACACATGTAGAGGAAATCTGATATCTTGGGATAGAAATAGTACATCCTCAATTTTAATAAAATTTAGTTATACCCATGGGTTTTTAAAAAATATTCTGTTACCATGGCAACGAAATATCACAAAAATTCATTTTCAAAACTTACCCATATTCAAAAGCATAGTTACACAAAAATCACACAAGTTAAAGATATCTGATAACATTGGATAGAAAGAACACATTCTGAATTTGAATAAAATTTAATAAAACATATGCATTTAAAAAAAAATTCTGTTACCATGGCAACGGAATATCACAAAAATTCATTTAAAAACAATAACATGTTTAATATTCATATCCAGAAAAAATCCAACATGTAAGAGGAAACTAACATAAGATAGAAAGAGCACATTCTTTATTTTATTGTAATTATAATGAGTATAAGCGATGGAATAAAAAAAAATATTATGTTACCATGGCAACGACATATCACAAAAATACATTTTTCACCAAAATGACCTATTTAAGAAGCATATCCAGAAAAATAAAACAAATTAAAAAAGATTATCTTCAAACAACAGCCTGTTTCTTATGTTTTCTCTCTCTTCTTCCTCCTCTATTGACTGCAAGATTTCTCTCAGTTGTTCATCATTTTCTTGTTCCTCCTTGAAACCACTGGCCTTTCCATTCAAAGAAAGTCTACCAAAATAAGAGTTTATCTGAGAAGGCTGCAGCCATTCTTCTGAAGTGAAAAACTTCTCCCCATTGCTATGTCTCAGTGATCTCATTTGCTGGGCCACTTCATTTGGATTAGCTTTTCTTCCTGATTTCTCACCTTCTTGATACACTCGTACTAGAAATTCTTTAACTTTTGCAGAAAAGCGGGCAAATTTTCTTGCCTTTTTAGTGCCCATCCTTGGGGAAGCTTTTTTCTTGATGAGTTTGAATCTTCAACTGAGTGAAGATCAGTGCCTATTTGTAGCATCTGCTTGGACATGACGAGATTTGAATGGCATGTCTCCGACCAAAGATGTCGAATTTCATCAAATGTGGAGCTTTTTTCCTGCACATGCCGATCCAAATCTGTATGTTCTAGAAGATGCTGATAGGAGGAAAAATGCTGATTACAACCTAATTCGGAACAGTGGAAAATCTGTGGACAGATTTCTTTTCTCTGAGAGGAGATACTTCCATACTGTGTCTGTGGCTCTTCTTCAAAGTCAGACAGTATGATAAGTCCTGTTTGACTTTGCTCAGTTTTTAAAGCATCCTCTCTCTTGATCTTCACACCAATGCCCACATTGAAACTATGCCAGGCAATGATGTCTTCTCCTTCAAAAGAAAGATTACTGATATAAGAGACTCCTTTGAAGCAATGACTTGTCATAGTTTGCTTCTTCTTATCAACTTCCACTACTGCACACTGGCACCCAACAACACCACTTCTATCCATGATTGCGTTCTTCAAGTCAAATGGTGTTATTACATTTTTTCTTGATGAAACAAACATCCTTATTTTTGAGCGCATGTGTGAAATTTTGGAGTCACAATAACTTTTGCCTGCCTGGGCTTCACTAAAGTCATATCGTAGTATATTGATACCTATAAAAAGAAAAAAGTAATGCATCAAACTAAAATATGGTTGTTAAAGACATACATGCATGCAGTCAATAGCATTTAATGTGAGTGAACTTTAACTGTCTATAGGGAGAATTTAAAAGAAGGACAGTGTTAAATGTTTACACAACTGTGTCAAGGCAAATTTAAAGCAAGACAAAATTGTTCTCTGATGTCACAAAAAAAAAGAGAAAATAAATAGTTTTTATGTGTGAAAAATTCATGCAGGCAACTGATTGTCAACTTACCTGTTCTTTCACTAATTCCATGTAAACTTAGCCACAGGCACCCACAGTGATAGCACCCAGCATTATCACTCCTTAGAAATACTTCTTCTACTTCTGGCCTTTGCACCCTTAAAGTCTGAAGGATGTGCTCCAGAGCTGACTGCACCAAAAATATGCGTGAATGTCTTGTGCTCAAAGAAATAAGATCAAACATTTTAAACATTTGACAATATAAAATTCCAAAAAAAAAAAAATTATAGAATGCATCATATAAACTTATTTAAATATATTAGTAAAAATTTTGTCATCAATGTAAATTGCTGAGGAAGAGAGTACTTGATAATTTTTTAAAATCTGGCAGATTTTTAGAAAATATTTCATCAATCAGCAGCCTTGTATTCTGCAATCAATAATCCAAAAGATAATTGTGACATAAAATCATGTTGATTCTGAATCTAATTACAGTTCTAAACCATTACCTAGGGCCGATGCAAACTAAAAATGTGCATATTGCTGAAATGTTCCAAAACAAATACATTCACAAAGTACAATGTATCAGGCATATACTAATACCTTCAAAGATCCATCTTCTGCTCTGAAAACAGCAACAGAAATGTGCCAGCTCATGCCTTTTTGACCAAAAAAGTCTGACTGCTTTTCCCTGCACATTGCGGGAAGAAAATTCATAGCCCAGTCCATGATGATGAGTAGCTGATGAGGCTGAAGCTCTTCCAATATCTTGTATCTTCCTTCTTCTTGATTCTGGGTTCTAAGAATGTGAGCTTTCCAATCAGAATTTTTTTCAATTGCCTTCTCCACTCTAACTGATAATTCTTCCACTATTTCTGATGCTGTAATTAAGATATGACAAACCATAAATATGAAATTTCAACATTTGATTATCAAACTTTATTTTTAACAAAGAGCTAGGTTCACTTTATGCATAAAATGGCCCTGTACTTATATCAATTAATTACTATCGCCCTCTTTTCCATTTCATATATCAAAATAAAGTAGACACTTGGTGCTTTCATTTCACATAATAAAATTTCTTTTTGAGAATCAAAATATTGGAAAACACGCTTTGGAAAATACCAATGTTCTTGAAATTTGCAGAAAACATACATATTTGACTACTTTAAGCAAAGAATTAAAATATGAGCACAGCCCACGATCCAAAAAATGAAACATGTTTTTGATCTTCAGAAATAGATCTTTCATTATGTATTTGCATATTTTGGATCAGAGGTTGTGCTCTATATGAAATATTGAAAAAAATATTTCAACTTTAGGCCATTTTCGAAGGAAATTACAGGATATGAGGAAAATGACGCATTTTATTACATCATAATGCTTTGAATTAAGGGAAAATTACGTCATGATTAATGGATACATGGTCACTAACACTCCAAGTGATAATTACTGCTTTTGCAACATAAACAAAGTCGTTTTGATTGTTCAGATATTCTCAGGGCCAAATAAGGTACAAAGTGGCTCTTGCTCTTTAGTGTGGGACTGTCCAGTGGATGCCAAGACCACTGTTTTAAGTTCGCTCTTAGGCATCCAACCTATGCAAAAATAGTTATGATCCTATTTACAGTTTTTAAAATTTCTTATCAATAAACTTACATCTGCTTTTCTGCACTTCCTCGAAAAAGCCACTGCTTATTTCTTCAATGAGGTTACATTTTCTACAAAGTTCCTCATGTTCATGGTCACACTCTTCCTGGAGCAAGACATTGCTTGGGTGACTAAGAGCGAACCTAAAACAGTGATCTTGACATCCACTAGATAGTCGTACACTGAATTTATATTCTGATTTTAAATATATCTTCCGATTCTTTAAATTATTTGTCAAACTGGTTATGGTGTTCAATCCAGATCCAAATTCTTTTAAACGCTCACACATTTGTATAAGATCATCTACGGCTGCTGCACCATCAGTGGCAATGTTATCAAGACCACATAAACTTGTTCTTTTACTAGCAGAGCAGGTAGACATGATCTTGTACAATGTTGAATCAGATAATGGAATAAAATCCATTTCCACGAAGTATGATTTATACATGCTCAGTAACGAAGAGTGACAGGTTGTTCTCACTACCTGTGGTATTGTGATTGTCTTTCCATTGTCACAATGCAGATCTCTGGTTCCATATGAACAAATCTGAAAGAATTTGGGATCTAAAAAAAAATGACAATGCATGTTCAAGTTTTTCTCTATTCATGCGGTGTCTAAAAGCTGGTCCCACACTAACTGGTAAGGTGCCTGCGCCATGAGATGCTGCATGTAATCGACTTTGATCAATTTCCCACTTTGTTAGACCAGGAATAATCTTTTGGAGTTCAGATTTACTGTGTGCGTTTGGTAAAGATAAAAGAGACAGGAGTTGACGCTTTAGGGCATTATTTTCAGCCTGACAGTAGAGTTGAAGAATTGAATCTGTTATTTCAAGTTCTGTTTTATCATTTCGCTCATTCTTGTCCTGATGGTTGTCTTCAAGAAGTAAACCGAGCAGTTGTCTTGATTGCCATCTGATCTAGAACTGTGTGCACGGCATCCGTGGCCTTCCTTTTCAAATATCTCCTTGTGCTGGCTTGAACTTCGTTCAAAGGTGTTTGCAGCTGATACTTCATTGGACTGATTTGGCCACCACTTAGACATGTAAGAGCATTGTTGAGGTTATCTTTTCCATCAGTTAGCTGTTTATGACCTTCTGAAGTGGTGCTCCAACTTGACTCTTGTGACAAACTGCAGGTGGTTGATTCCTCAGTCTAGAAATACATAATTTTAAATATGAAATATTTCCATTTCTATTTTTTTCTGTGATAACTCTGTGAAAGTTAGCGGAGTTGATTTCTTGATAATTCTACCGGAATGTATATTCCGGCAGGTCGATTGGCCAGGAGATAAGGAAGCCTTATATGCCTGCAAATCTTGTGCACATTTGTCTCTGATGCTAAGGAGGCCAAGTTTGCAAGTAAATCTTGTGTGACTGTCTTGGTGTTTGACATCAATGGGCGAGGTCTATTAAAATATTGGCATGGGAAATCTTGTGTAATTTTATTCTATATCTACATTTTTAAAATCTAAATCTACACTTTTATTTCACAAGAATTATCATGACAGATAATAAGGCTATTTGAACTATTTCTAATGAAATGGAAATATAAGGATTTGCCTGTTATGCAAATTATCCCACGTTTCCCACTAGCACTGATGCCCTGGCATACTATACTAACTAGACAGATATTCCTTAAATAATTCAGACAAAATTAATCCTTTTCTTTTTTCAAAGCAGTTATAGTGTTTTTAATGTTTCATGAAGAAAATATGTGTAACTTTTTTATGATCTTCTAGGTGCTAAAGTTTGCTTCACATCTGCAACATTTAAGTCAAACAGCAAAGAATTATCCTAAAAATAAGCGAGACACAGCAGCCCTCCACCCAACCCCCTACCCCTCCCCCATCCCACCACCACCACCACCACACACACCTTGCATGGGCTTGAGGTAAAATATTTTATATCTTCTGTAACTTGTTGAGTAGAATACCTACTGATTTACTTTGCAGAGAATAAATCTTCAAAATAAATACCTGTGACAAAGTCTCTGAATTGCAATCTTCACTGTAATTATCATTTCTTTGTCGGAGTCTCCTGGATTGCTGAAAAAATATTAATATCATGATAGATAATAAGGCTATTAGAACTATTTCAAATGAATGCCAAGCAATGGGGCCTGGGGAAACTCAATTTTCTCTGTATCAAAATGTATCAAGATATTGGAGCCACAATACAATGTGCAATACAAAATATTGATATGGTTAAAAATTGATATGGTTATAATTTTATTGTATATAGATGAACAAAACAACTCGTTCCAGGGAAAAAAAAATCATATTTAATAAGAAATGGTATTTCTTTAATGTATTCAGGATATTTATTGTAAATAATAAACTCAAAATGAGAATGAAGAAAGAAAATCAGATTTCATTTTGGAATTATATTTCCTCATTTGTATGGATATGCGTATCATCCTTACTATCAAACTGTTTTCTTCTGGACAATGAGGTGAAGCTCCACACTCAGACAAAAAAGAAAAACTACAGGACAAATGGTTGTCCATAAAGATCTTTTTTTTGATGAAATATATATTTCAATCTCTACTTGTTGTAAGTATATAAGTGTTTAAGTACCTGTTCTAAGTCATAATAAACAAAAATCAACCTTTCATCACCTTCTACACAGAAGAGTGAAATGCATCATTTTCGACTTCTTTACAGAAGAGTGCCAAGGGAGATAACTAGAATTTCATGTTTTTACATAATTTAAAATCACTATATCTATTCGTAATTAAAATAACCCATGGGTTTTTTAATTGTTTTTTTCTCTTTGACACTAGATGTTCAATATTTTATAATACACATTCAAGGAGAGTGCGGGCCTTCTGAAAAAATCACCTGCACGTACAGACACATCTCAATGGATATTGTTGACTGTTTCAGTGCAATTGGGTATAAATTGAATTCCTTTTTTAATCAACCATGCATGAAATCCATTTATAACTGTGATTAAGTATTTAGTTAGACGTATCTTAGTGTAAATATGATGGTTTTTGAAAAATCTATCACTATCATGAATCACTTATTTTCATTTCTGCCTGGTTCTTATAAATAGCTGTACTTAAATATTAATTTCATGACACTTTAATGTACAACCAGAATGTTTTAACGGAATGGTTTTGCAAATGATCGGTGAAAAGGTACATGTTTGTAAATTAATGAGGTCCATTATTATAATTTAAAAAAACAGCTGTCAATGATGTCAATTAGCCTGAACTTTAATTTACTATGGGAAATAATTTTCATTTATTATGAGAAAAGGTTGTATATATGTACTATTAAAGCGTAAGGCTTTATTTTATTGATTTTGGTTTAAAAAAATATTCAGAGTGTTCAAAAAAATTGTATATCAAAATCTTATTTACATCACTTGTAAATTACTAGTACTTTCTTGCAATGTACTCTTAAATGTTCTTTACTTCTGTTGATGTTTCACTGAGGAGCAAAGAAAAGGGCTTGGTGGAACATTTACTAGAACCCACTATGTATCTCTACATTAGATTTTTGTTAAGTTTAGGTACCCAATATATGTATGGTTACATTGTACTCATATTCATTTTAGTCGTTGGGAATATTAAATATTCAAAACCGACATAGAATTTTTGAGAATTTCTCCAAAGAAAGGGTTCTATGACTTAAACGTGCGGATTGCCAATTGTAGAATCCAATCCAGGTTCCTCTAAAATATGATTTGAATATCCTATAAACAAAAAAAAGTTTATAATTTCAAAACTCCCACGTATAGGAAAAATGATAACAATTCACTTTCAAGATCACAATTTGAATATAGTTAACATATTCATATCAAACTGTTGGTCCATAGTAACAAATGCTAATTAGGATCGAGTCTTAAATAGATAAAAAAAAAATTCTGTTTTGAGAAATAACTCATCCACACACATCTCCAATTTCATAAGAACCATTTAACAATTTGGTCTAGAAGTATGTTTTTGAATACTGCATTGTGAAGCCAGCTGTCATTCTTTGATATTTACCTTTTGTCAAAGAAATAAAATTAATAGGAATGCTAATAACGCTACAAACTGTTTCTTTCCATAAATTTTGTTGTCAAGCACTTCGGATTCTGTGTAGCTTATCTTCGACATCTGCGCCAGTCACCTAAAGTGTATATAAATCTAAAGCAGCTATCATTCAGGTGTGCGATAAAAACATTGCAATTCGTGAAAGAGGTACTTTTTTTTACATTTTCTCAAACCATTGATATTTTTTAGCCTCTTTTCTATTTAGATACATTTTTGATTATATTTAAATATGTATTCTGCAAAAAACTTTAATTTTCAGATGACAGAGTTGAGAGAGAGACACCAAGCGATTTTATTTTCCCTGTGTTTGGTCCTGGCTTTCAAAGAAGCTTTGAGTTTCAAAAACAAATGGGATAGTCCTCTTAACTTCAATTGTCGATCCCCAAATGAATTTATTGATGCAATTGTATCATTCCATCACAATCATTATGAAGACAGAAGGTACGAACTCCATTGTGGTACAGCTCTAAAACATGGGAGGGATGTAAATTGTCATTGGACAGGTAAAAGTCTTTATATCATTTCGGAATTAAAATTCAAAAACTAGCTTTCGATATATTTTACAGTAGAAGTGAAATTATTTTAATCCAAAGAATACGTCAATAGGTATTTTCATTTAAAACAGTGAAAATAACTAAAGAAAATTTTTGTGAAAATATTTAATTATTGACTGTCTAGAACATTGAATCATTTTCACATAACCATAATAAGAAACTGTTAATCAAGTCATTATTGAGGTCTTCATTTTTTCCAGATAAAGACACTTATGACAAACTCAATTTAAAAATTATGATAGACTTTACAATTATTCACTTTCTTTATTATGTATCAATATACAATTATCACTGGCATTCATTTATGGTAATTATGTCCCCAACGATTCGGTTTCCAAGAGGATGTATCAATTTTGAAGCTCAGACTTTCTTTGGTATTTCCTAGAGTCCATGTTTGGTCTTGTTCATGATTGTAATTGTTAATATTTAGGAGATTGATCAATATTACCATTACCTTTCTCGTTTTGCAATTTTAAGGATACGTCAACGACTTTGATCATGCAGTCCACTACAAGTGTCCTGGTGCCGGGTACATCAACGGTATGGCAAGCTATCACCACAATGCTTATGAAGATAGACGCCATAGATTCCGCTGCTGCGGCCCTCGAAGTTTGAGTACGTTTAGTATCCAGATAATGAATCACACTTAACTAGAAATAAGCACAATTCTTCAATACACTGCAAGCCACGTTGTCACACATGATTTATCCTCCCTACATTTTCAAACCGGTTAATTGTGTTGTGTCTACAACATTACATTATGTTGATACATTACATTATTAGCTCTATACATGACCCTTGCTTCTCCATTGCAGATTATCAATACAAACAGTGTCGTTGGACAGGATGGGTGAATCATTATGACCAGCCAGTGGTATATTTTGTACCAAAAGGTTATGTTCTGCGTGGAGTCAATAGTGTCCATCACAACCATTATGAGTGAGTGTAAACTAATTATCATTATTAGGAAATTTCCGAAGTAAGTTCACCTTTATACACTTTGAAAACCATCATTTTCCTTCAATTCATCTATCAATCCATCCATTTTCCATTAAATGATACCGACTCCTGAACAAATTTTATTGAAAAATAGACATAATATGGGCAATGAAAGTGTGGGCTTAGCCCCAAAAACTATGTTTTATTGGTTTAGCACACCCACCCCCTCTTAACGATTTTCTTAACAATTTACACATGTTTATGCTGTGTTTTATACAGAACCTTTCTTTTCAGAGATCGAAGATTCCAGTTTGAAGTTTGTAAATTGGTAAAAAAGTAAAAAGCATCTATGTAAAAAAAAATGAAATGATGAAATATAAATTGAAAATTATATTTGGTTTTTTGTTTGTTTTATAAAAGTATGAAGTATGCAAGTAACAATTAGAGCTTCATATTTTGACAGTTTTGCGCTTATTATTCAGTGTACATGTAAAAATTTGCTCTGCCTTCATATGTATAATAATTGAAAGTATCTGCACTCTTTATCATAACTAAGTGTTCAACTAAAAATATAATTGAAGACAGATCAAAAACAAAAACAAATAAAAAAGATAGAAAAATGTGAGATCTTCCCGTACAGAGCCATCTCCTTGAGAAAACAGAATCATTGCAAAACGTCCAGGGTCCTTTTTATAAGATAAAATTAAATAAGATTGAAAAGATTTGACTTTCTTCCGTTTATTTACATTGAGCCTAATCTCCAGCAGACTTTGGTTTGTACAACCCGATTATTCCTACAAAGACGTTAATAGTGTAACGGGAGAGGAGAAAATGCAGTGGACCAGACCGGGATATGAACCCGGAACCCCTGAAATTCCGGACAGGTGCTCTACCAACTGATCTATCTGGCCAACGGCGATCGAATCCGGCTGACCGCCACATTCCTCCCTCTTTAAAGGTTTCTGGCCCTCCAAAGACCACAACCAAGGCTCATCCCTGGCAGGCCTCTCACCTGTCAATTCCAGGGCATGGCACGGCACCAAATGTAACGGGAGAGGAGTAAATGCAGCGGAGCAGACCGGGATTCGAACCCGTGCCCCCTGAAACTCCGGTAGGATGCTCTACCAACTGGCCACCGGTGATCGAACCCGGCTGACCGCCACAATAGTAACAACCAAGATTTATGATAAACGTGATTTTCAATCATCACTTCAATTAATTATATAACAAAATATTCCCTCAAAAATACTTCTTAGTTGATTCGATGCGCATGCATGCACTTTATAACAATGCTTTCAAAAACAATGAAGACTATTAATAAACAATTTAATGGAACCTTGATATATACAGTATTGTTTAATATCATCATTTGGCAAGTTTTATGTTCATTGTTGATCTTATAAGCAAATAAATCTTTTATATATATATATATATATATATAATTTATTGCTTGTTGAAAAACTTTTTACAAAAGGAAAACATTGCGAGAGAGAGAGAGAGAGAGAGAGAGAGAGAGAGAGAGAGAGAGAGAGAGAGAGAGAGAGAGAGAGAGAGAGAGAGAGAGGAGAATGAAAGAGGGAGAAAGAACTGTAGAGGCAGAGAGAGAGAAAAGGACAGAAACAGAGAGAGAATGACAGAGAAAGAGAGAGAGAGAGATGGTTAAGAAAATAAATCAGTCAATGGCCTCCAGCTTTCATCAAAAGATTCTTTTTCATTATTTTTATAAGATATATATTTTTGTAATTCATACATTGTCTTAATAGAGGATACCAACCCACCTAAGGAGATGTTTCTGTTTGTACATTTGTACAGATAGATATAATGTTTAATTTGTAAGGCAATAATATTTTAAAGCTTATCAGTTTTCTTCACAGAGCCTAATAAAAATTCTTTTTTGAAAAAGTTATAGTTGTGTTAATTTTATTGAAACAGTAGTTTGCAAAATTCTCTAAAAGAGACTGAACATGTTCACATTCCCACAACAAATGTTCTATTGTTTCAGTTTCTATTCTACAGAGGGTACATGTTTTATTACCAGTTTTATTAATTTTCTGCAGGAAGGAATTTGTCGCTAGTATTTTATGGTTTATTCTAAATTGAAACCACTGAAGTTTGGTATTTTTTGTAATTTTGAATGGAAGTAAATAAATTATCTCCCATTCACCATTGCTCAAGTCAAATATTCTATTCCAAGAGATTTTACCCAATGGTTCAATTTATTGTTGAATAAGTATTTCATATAAATCATGGGATTTTTTGGCATTCAGGAGCAAATAAACATTATTTGGGATATATGGGTAAGCTAATTTTAATAAATTATTTTGATCTCTGTTTATCTTTCTCAGCCATTCTAATATTGATGCCTTAATGCCACTATATTCAAGAAAATGTGTTTTTATTCCATATTTCATATGTAGGTCATTCAAACTCAAAAATGTCCCATCTTCATTGAGAATGTCATTAATACATAAAATGTTATGAGAAAACCATCTTTTATAGAAGAATGGCTGTTTATTAATGGTTAATTTTTTGTTATGGAATAGTGGTTCTAAAGAAGTAAGTTTGTCATTTTGTAATGATTTGTCACAAAAGCTTAGCCATGCCTGTAACACGTCCTTCCAAAAATTATTTTTTAATTTATTCATTTTTTTGACAACATACTCTTGCCCAAAACATACAATTTTGTAATGTCAATATCTAAAAAGGAATCTAACCCATTGTCCTGCAGTAACAATTTTTTCATCCAAACTAGTTTTACGAACATAATGAACTCTCTTATACTAATCATCTTAAAGTCCCCTTCTTTATAATTCATTACACAAATTTTTCTTCTTAGCCTTGAAATATTACTTCCCATTACAAATGTATAAAATAGATTTTCTAATTCTTTCATTTGAATTTCAGAGGGACTTGGGAGAGATGCAAAAACATGATTTAATGTTGGCAATAAAAGAGTTTTTAGAACAGTTAGACGACCGAGAGGAGTTAAATTTCTCTTGTTCCAGTGTTGTATTGATTTTTTTAATTACTTATTTTTGATGCATAATTAAGCATAAATATATTTTTTTAGATCTGTGTCAAAGTCAATGCCGAATAATTTAAAGGTTACTTTTCCCCACTCTAACATATGATCTGTACTCAGCATATCGTTGCTGCCTTTTTTAGACCCAATCCAGACTACTTGAGTTTTATTGTAATTTATATGCAAGCCTGACATATTCGCAAATCTTTTAAGAGTATTGAGACTTGTTTGGAGTGATCTTTCACTTCCATCTAATATTAAAGAAGCATCATCTGCCAACATACTTAACTTTTTTCAGTATTCATAAATTGAATACCCTTTATATCTTAATTGTTTCGAATGCTGATTGCAAGGATTTCTGCACAAATGAGAAATAGATATGGAGACAAAGGGTCTCCTTGACAGCATCCTCTGTGTAGGTTAAAAGATTTTGACAAATTTCCTCAGTGATTAATGGAAGCTGTAATATTTGTGTAAAAAATATCAACCCATTTTCTAATAGAACTGCTAAAATTAAAAAATTTGAGGGATTTCTGTAAAAAAGACCAAGACAAGAAATCAAAAGCTTTTTCAAAGTCCACCAGGAGCAAAAGTCCTGGTATATTTTCTTCTTCTGTAAATTGCATGATATCATATATAAGTCTTATATTTTCAGAAATATTTCTTCCTTGTATGAAACCAGTTTGATCTCGATGAATAATTTTATCAAGATATTTTTTCATTCTATTAGCAATTGAGCCTGATGCAATTTTATAAATAGTATTAAGTAGCGAAATAGGTCTCCAGTTTTTTAAATGTTGCCTTGGTTTATCGCCTTTTGGTATACAGGTTATTATGCCGTGTCTTTGAGTAATACTTAAAGTCTTATTCTCATAGGCATACTTAATGGACCTTACTGCAAAAATACCAATGGACTTCCAAATTCCCTTAAAAAAAACTCTGATGTAAAGCCATCCGAACCTGGCGATTTATTTGATTTCATATTGTGGAGTGTTTCTGAAGCTTCTTTTAATGTTATTTTACCTTTTGTCTCCAAGGACTCTATTTTTGAAAGTTTAGCAATATTTTGAAAATTTAATTCATCATCAAGATCATTTATATCGTTTATAGAATTATCTATGTCTCTGTATAAGTATTCATAATAGTTTTTTGCTTCGTTCAAAATCTCTGCCTGCTTATAAATAATGTTACCATTTTCTGTTTCTATTTTTGGAATGATCTTGCTTGTGAAATTTCTATTCTCTAAGTTACAAAAATAGTGTGATGGTTTTTCCTCTTCTTCTACCCATCTTGCTCTAGATCTTATTAAAACACTCCTCATCTTTTGTTTTCTTATATCCTCTAATTCCTTATTTTTTTCTTCCAAGAGTTCAACATTGTCAGCAATATAGTATGTATAGTTTCTTCAAGATATTTTATTTCTTCTACAAGTTTTTCTTCTTTTTGTTTTGTTAGTTTCTTTTTGTATGAGGAATAGGAAATACATTTTCCTCTTATTTCCTTGAGTAGGGTTTCTAAGAACAATTGATCATTTATTGTAAAGACTAATTCTTCATCATCAACTTGCTGTAAGTTTTCCATTAAATATATAGGTACAGCATACTGTTTCTTAACATTCTTAATGACTCCATTTATAGTATTAAGAAATTTCTCATCACTAAGAAGTGAATTATTAAATTTCTAAAGACCTGTACCTTTTTTAAAATCATTAAAAGCTAAAGATAAACTAATCCTGGAATGATCAGACCTATAGCATGTTTCAATTGTTCATCCTTTTGCACTTGGCAATAAATTTTCTGAGATCAGAAAGAAATCAAGCCTGCTTTCTTTTAGTGGGTTTTTTTTCTGCATGTGTATCTTATAGTGTCTGGGTGAAACTGTCTGTATATATCGATATATATCCCATCTTCCATAAAATCAAGAACCTTTTGCCTTGCGTTAGGATTATTTATATGTTTGTAATTATGATAATCAATATCTGGGTTCAATACGAGGTTGAAATCACAACATACAATAACATTATCACAGCTAAAATCATCTATACAAGTTTGTATGTTTTCATAGAAGTCTGGATTATCATTATTTGGGCCATAAATATTACAAAGAAGCAGCTTTTTTTCCTCGGTTTTGAATTCAAGAAAGAGATAGTTTCCGTCAGCATCCCCTTTTTGTTTTAAAGTCTGTATATCAAGGTTATTGATAACAAGAATAGCTACTCCCCTCGAATTTGAGGAAAATGAGCTAAAATAACAATCAGAACCCCCTAAATTTTTAATATCATTCTCAGAGTTAGGAGTAAAATGTGTCTTGTAAACAATATATATTACAATTTAATCCTTTTAAATAATTGAAAACATCTCGACGTTTGTTGATATCCCCTAGATCCTGACAGTTAACAGATAAAATTTTTAAGTTCATTACCAACTGATAAAGTAAACATTACCTTTGAGATCCTGGAGCCATTGTACTTAAAAAAAATGATATGGAAAGGAGAGAAAGAGAGAGGAAAGTATAGGAAAGAAGAAATACAAAAGAAACGTATAAAAAACACATTTATTGTTCAAAAATGGTTGGTTAAGTCCCTAAAGCCTTTCACATAATGTTCTGCTTTAGAGCATGGACCCCCTACTCAAGCGGCCACCTCCACTGACGCTATTTTTAAACTCCCGGCTGGAGCAAATAAATCTATCATCAAGTCAAATGCTGACTGATTTTTCATATAAATTGTACATCATTATCCACACGCTCATCTCATTTGCCATAGGTTTGTTGTAAGCTGGGCTTTATAGTCTATGGTCATGGATAAGAAAAGGATATTTCATTCATATTCACTTATACGTACCTCTTTTGATGAGAAGCATTACGGGTTTTCGAAAACAAGTTTTAAAAAAATCTAATTCAATATAATTGAACATTTCAAAATGAAAAATAATCATTGAGAAACGGGACGTAATTTCAATATTTTTATTTTTTTATTTTATGGCATAATATTAATTTGTAGGTTCATTGATCGCATCATTCACATGCAACCAAAACTTTTCATAATTTGGCATTATCTTGGTATTTGTGTGTTTTAGATTGTTCATGCTCTGAGATTCATGTTCTGAGAGAAAAAATCTTGAATAAAGTCCATATATACAGAAAAATAGAAACATTGCCTTATTGTCCTGGCCAGGGTTGTTGATTCATAAGAAATATTTACCTTTACAAGCATCGCCTTTTTCATGTAGTGCTGATTTTGTTGGGAAACAGTTTTAAAGTCATGAAAATCTAGTATGCATTATGTTACATATATGATACATTTTATAAATGATAAAGATATCGAACAATGAGTATTCTTAAAGGTTAAATAAAGCAAAAAATAGCAGAACCAAACACAAAACAGATGTGGAAATAGATTTCTATCATTTTATAAAAGGAAAATATGCATACAATGAATAAAATTACAATTACACTTGTTCTAAAGAAAATCTGCTTGCAGTATAAGTTTAAAAACTTGATATGCATGTATCTACTAGTACTAATGAATTTTACTAGTGTTTATCAATACTGCCAATAAAACTTTTAATAACATATAACTCAACAAAAAAGAAACGCATATTCAGATTCGACATGATAATCTAATCATTATAAGATTTCAATTTAAGCTTTATTTTTAAAAGTGATTTTAGATCATGTTCTAAATAAATCAAACATGTCCTATGTTGCGAATCGAAAAGTTAAGTTAATGTCATTGTCGTCGCCTCTTCTATTGGCATACCGCCCCCTTGCGACGTCTCCGCCCTACTGGATTTTCAAAGCACGAACGTCGTGCAGCACTACTAGCTCCTTTCAATCTCTTGTGAACAATCTGATTTCTTCATCCTACCGTTGTAGAGCAGTTTGTTCAGCAGTTGTGAATCAATTGTGCAAGAGCTGAAGGAGGATCTAACGGTACTGTCTGGGTGTGGTAACCCGCGGTCGGCCAGTTCTTGATCTGTCATCCTTTTTCCTAGCTGGTGGAGACGTACGTTTAAGCGCCGCAAAGCCGATTGACGTATACACCGAATGCAGTTGCAACTTGATGTTGCGTAGCTCCGGCTAGTATCATCGTTAGCCGTCAACATTGCAATCAAATATTTAATATAGGTTTAATAGGAGTTTTATTGATTCTCTAATTCCAAAATATCGATATAGATAGCTATAGACCCACGATTTACAAGAAAACATGTAAAACACTATTTTCATAAAATAAATAATCCTTTAAATACCGTAGATCACATGTATCCAATAATAAAAAAGATAGCAGTTCCATATATTTTTTTTTCAAAATGTCTTTGATGAGTAAAACAACATGCGTTTCTTTTCTTATTTCATTTTGTTAAGTATGAAAAAATTCTTTCACTCAACAAAAAATGCATTCTAACTTTTTTCGTTTCTTGGTCCCCATTTTGAGCGTAAGCTCCATATTATATATATTCTTTTCATACAGTCATGTTAATATTGAATCTCTGTATGTATAAGCTATTTAGGGCATTTAAATTTTCATTTCTTAACAGGCATGTACACTGCAATATTTTCCGAAGCAATTATCGATTTTTTTTTCTTACGTAAAGATTTCTTTCTTATTTTATTCTAGGGAAAACAAACATACATTTCCCTTTGCAGCATTATAGATACATCAACTTTTATTTGGAAAACTGGTAAGGTTATTTTTCAGATTCTGATAATGTCTTTAAATTTTAAGATAGAGTAAATTATGATATGCTTTTTCATGCACTCCCTATTTTACCTGGGCGAAGAATGGGGGATATATAGTTTTGCTTATATATGTGTCAGACTGTTTGTGTATGTTTGTCTGCACAAAGGTAAATCTTACCCATACAATGCCCATTAGGTTAAAGCTTTCCTTGAGTCTTAATTATTTGACCACAAAACGATAATTTTTGAGTTTGAACTTTGAAATCTTTAGTGTGACCTTTAACTTTAAAATCGGTATAAGCTATGGTTTTTAAATATTACTGTGTTTGTATTTTGGTTACCAACTAGAAATCCTTACAAGCATTAAGTACATCGAGTTTTATTTGGAAAACTGGTAAGGTTATTTTTCAAGGGAAGATAATTATGAACTAGTAAAAACTTAATGGCATCTTTTAAATTTTTTTCTTCATTATCACTGGTCCAGGAGAGTTGAAACTCATTACAAAGTTATTCTCAAACGAGGCAATTCATAGACAAATGAGTTGATGAAACAAGAATCTCTGCATTCTCGTTTAAAATCATCCTTTCGAAAGTTCTACGGTGGATACAATGACCTTGTCAGCAAATGAAAATAATAATTGAGTCAAAAGCTGAGTTGACGACGGTATGAACCATTATTTTCCGATCATGACAAGGAACACAGGACGGTCATGACCGGTCGGCAGGGGACACTCACTCCTACATGGCACCTGATCCCCCTAATGTTTTAGAGGTCCGTGTTTGCTCTGCTCTTGTTTTGTATTGTTAAGTGGTCTTTTTATCTTGAATACTGTTTCATGTAAGAAAATCTTTTAAAATACTGAGCTGATTTGTGTGTCTACGTAGCCATGTGCTCAGGTGAGCGATGTGGCCCATGGGCCTCTTGTTTCAAGAAACTTGAAGAATCCAGTGCTTGTTTTTTTTTCTTTCCATAGTTTAATGTTTCTATCTTTCAAAACAGATTTTGGCTCAATATTATCTTTAATTACAAAATTACATTTATTTTATTCGTTAACACGTTTATAATTTCTGCTTCTTTTTCAGTGCAATGGCAAGAAATCAAATATACGACGGTGTATTCATGCTTGTTTCAGGATCGTTTCTATACATTTGTACAAAGTTTAACGAGGATTTCAATGGCTTTGAAAATTCGCAGACTTCTGTATCGAGCTTTTATGTAGATTCACTTCTAGGAAATGGCAGGCTAATTCTCTTCTGCTGGCTTTTAATCACATTTTCAAAGGTTTTTACATCTTGGATCTGGATTATGTGTTTCAAGACAGAGTATACAAAGTATAAGACAATTTGCATATATTTTCCTGCTCAACAGTTGTTTATAAACATGATATTTGCTGCTGTCGAAGAAAACCAAAAGGGAATATTTATCTACGGGGTTATATTATGGTATTTGAAAGAAGATATCCTAACGTTCTACAAATTATGTTTAGTTTTTATATATCAAAGATTAGTGCTATGTTACGGATTTGATAACAAGTTTGAAATGAATAACACTGTTATCAACTCCTTGGTAAATTTTGCTTTGTTTTGTGGTTTCGCATTTTCTTTCATGATATTTTTCTGTTATCATTATTACTCTGGGTTACGTTTCATTGAAAATTATGGAAAAGAATCCATGTCAACCCATTCCTTATTTGACGGGAATGATTTCGAAAATCTTTCTTAAGCCAGACAAACACAGGAAACAACAGAAACAAAAACACCCCGGATTAGCTCAACCCTTTCAGAAAGTATAGAGTTTTATACAAGGAATATTGGTGAAACTGTTAACTTGGAATGCAGGAGTACATATCGATTAAATACTTGGAACACACAATCTGACCATTACATATTGTGGATGAGAAATGGAAAAAAAATCACCAGTGCTTCAAAATATAGTATTGAAACCATGATTAAGCCAGAAGTGAGGGTGATTCAAAGTCTCCTCCAAATTTCATTCATTCTAAAAGAAGATGTGGGTGAATATCATTGCGCGCTAGCATCTAAAGAAATGAACACATCGTTGTCAAATACAACCCACAAAGAACCGTGTCAACAACAGAAAAAATTGAAAATATTTTATTTGAAATTATTTTCAGAAGAGATGATAAACCTTCGCATTCCTCTAGGCAATATGTTCTCTATCAGTTGGCCATTGATGCATTTTCAAGATAATTCGGAAGTTGTTTTATATCATTATATCAACAACCAGTCTGTATCATTTCTTGAAGAAATTTTGAAATATCCAAAAAGTACTTGTACAATGGACAGCTGGTTGCATTACTTGATTTCTAAATATTTTGATTTTATGCTATTCCCACCTCATTCTGAAAATCAATTTACATTTTCGTATTTGTGTGCACAATGGGGAATTTATGGTGTTCATTCACTTGAGTATTCCCTTGAATTCTATGACAAAACTATTGGAAAACATATCCTGGAAATCTATAATCATCCCATTAAGTACATTGTAGTACCATCTGATCATTTACATGTATGTATGAGAGAAAGTGATTTAAATGATACAAACTTTCTACTGAGGCATTTCCAAAATATAGATACAGTTTATTGGTATAAAGTTAATGATAAGGCGTTAACTGATATTCAAGGTTTTCGGGATTTCCATGCCCCTCGCCTTTTATTTCATTTACTTACAATCGCGAGTTATTTCTCACTTATTCTAAACTGTGTCAACCTTTGTCGTTGCTTGAAGTACTTTTGTAACATACCTGACCTTCAAAAACATAAATGCTTCATATTTTGTTGTGAGAAAGATAGAGACGAAGTTTCCAGAAACATTGTAAATGAACTTGCATCCATTGGACTTGACGTGGGTTTTAATCACGAGACGAACAGCATAAATCGGATAGGCAGAACAAGATTTCAGAATATACATGAAATTTTGCAAAACTATGAGCATGTCATTGTTTTTTTATCAGACAATTATTGTGACGATGTTCTTGAATTAAATATCTTAAATTTCGTAATAATAAGTAATCCTTCCAAACTTTATCTGACTCTTATAAATGACAAAAAAACATCAAGTGAGCAATTGGAGGATATGAGACAAAATCTTAATCTTGTTTGTCGATCAAGGGCTGATTCAGAAATAGATTTGATATTTCATGTAATTTATAACATTGAATCTAGCAAAAGGGACAATGCATTGAATGATCAGGTTGATGTTAATGCAACAGTAATTTGATTATTGGGTAAAACAATAAGTTGCGTTGTTTGTTTAAACAAAATAGCCCCTTTGTTACACAATGATTTCGTAGCAACTTTCATTTCTATTATTAATTTTAAGGCAAAGTTTCAAACCATTCAAATTCATTTTAAATTGAATACACACGGAGCAAACTGTTTTGTTTTTTTTTTTTTGCCTCACAAGCCAAAAGAAATAAAAAATTTTTTAAACTTGTCATCGTGAAGCAAAGTTTCTTGTTTCTTACAGAAATAAAATTAGCTTTAAGGAAAACAGTGGAATGTTTCTTGATGTTTTAGAAACCTTACTCATACTTTTCACACCTGTAATATTATTTCATACGCTGTATCTCGTTCTGTAACTGGTAAGTTTTTATTTTTTGTCAGAAAAATTTCATTCGGCACGCACCACTTACAATTTTTTTTTGGGGGGGGGGGGGGCTTCGAATAAAAATAATATCTTTCTAAACTTTTATAGAGTATTGTTTCACTTTCTTTACGAATTTTTTTTTCAATGCATCTAATTTAACGAAAGCTTTCATCATCTGTGTTTAAGAAATAGATGTACTTGACGTTTTAAACTTTCGAAATGGCATATTTGAATGCCATGTTACTTTCTTATTTTAAAATTCTATAATTGTCGATGACGATATCTTGATAATATCTAAGTAACTAAAGGAATTAATTTCTTATATTCTCCAGCAATATGTCACATTAGATGCATTTTCAGTACATACGTATCGATAATCTGTTGATTTTCCGTGTGCCTAGAAGTGATTTTTTCTTCAAATCCTTTGAAAATAAGTAAAGTCCGAAATACTTAAGGAATCACTGTCTAGTTAGTATAGTATGTCAGGGCATCAACAATAGTGGGAAACATGGGATAATTTATCCCATGTTTCCCACTATTGTTGATGTCCCTGGCATACTATTCTAACTAGACAGTGATTTCTTATATTTCCATTTCATTGTGAAATAAAATTGTAGATTTGAACTTTAAAAATGCAGACATAGATTTAAAATACACGAGGATTCCCATCCAATTTTAATAGTCCTAGCCCATTGACGTCAAACACAACGGCAGCCACACGAAATTTTCATGCATGTTTGGCCTCCTTAGCGTCAAACTCAGAGACAGATGCGCACGAGATTTGCATGCATACTAGGCCTCCTTAGCTGCTGACCTATCGACCTGCCTAATTCATATTCCGGCAGAATTATCAGGAAATCAACTCCGCTAACTTTCAAAGGGTTATCATAAAGAAAACAAATTAGAAATGGAAATATAAAGGTTTAACTGCATTAGATGAAGCATAAAGGAAATATGCCATATATGGAGAAGGATAAGCGTTTTTGGAATATCTTTCACGGTTTCCGTTACAATAAGAATTAGTTTTATTCATATTTTGTATTCGATAATATCGCAGTCAAGTTGAAATGAAAGGCTCCACATGGTTTGACAAATCTGGTTCATAAGAAAGAAATATTGATAAAGGTGTAGCAGCATTCTACTTGTGTTTGGCACGTTATGGAACGCCGACACTGCCTTATAGCAGAATACTACCATTGCATTGTGTCAACCTTCCATTACATTATGTCAACTCTTTATGACATTAACCCACACTACCATTGCATTGTGTCAACCTTCCATTACATTATGTCAACTCTTTATGACATTAACCCACACTACTATTGCATCGTGCTAACTTTCCTTTACATTATGTCAACTCTTTATGAGATTTACACATAATACAATTATATTTCGTCAACTTGCATTTCGTTATGTTTACTTCTCATGAGATCTTAGTTTTTATTAACTGATGTGAAAAGCTCATGCCATACTGTGCGCACTCTTCTACATTATGTCGATTCACTATTACGTTATGCGAACACGGGTATCCTCGGCCTTTATATGAGCATAACGCATTGTCCGCGTTCCGCAAGCACTAAAAATGGCGGGAGAGAAGAGATTCTCGGCGATTTGGGAATGACATCTTTAAATGAAAACTTTAAGCGACAAATGATTGACAATCTTGAAACGTGCAAAGCCTTAACACTGCGACTGTGAATTAAAGTCACGTCAAAATTCAATGGTGTTTACTTTAATCTCATAAAAAAATAAATCAAATATTATGAGTCTTTCAGCAATCATTTTTTTCTTTTTATTTTGATTCTTTTTTTTTTAATAAAAGTCTTAAACTTTGAAGGGCATTGCATTAGTTTCACAATAAGCTAAGCTGAATTAACTTGTAAACTTTTTTCTATAAAACTATAAAGCCTGAAAGCTTCTCCGCTTTCCGCCCTTGGTCTTCAACCATATACCGCCCCCCTTCCTTGTTCAAGATTCCCATATCTGCCACTGATATGTGCCCATGCATGCTTACTAAGGCATATTCAATTGATTTAGATGAGCGATTGGTAGATTTTTGTAATAGAATTCTGGCCTTGGAATGATTAAAAAAAATTACTAACTCCAGTGACGTAACATCTTTTTTTGAAAGAGGTGGTCAGCCAGAAAAAAAAATCATTTACCCGAAAAAACTTGACAAACCAAAAAAAAGTCCAAGCCCGAAAATCCCATTTTGGGGAGAGGGGTCCAACTTCGATCGGTCCTATTTTTTGCAGATATATTACATTACCCTTAGTTGATTATACTTCAGCAAAAAGTGGGGGTGGGGGCTGTAAAGTTTCAATGAACATTACCTTTTTCTATAGTAAAGTTATGTCTGAGAAAAGAGGGGGGGTTGAAATTATGTGCCTGTAATTTGTCCTAATCAATCAGGACCCCCCCCCCCCTTCTTACCAGTCATTAAATCACGGTCGTCAACATTCATTATATACTAGATATACAGCTTTGAGATAATGTAAATGTTTTTTAACATCAGGTAATGAACTTTTGGAATCAACATGATGAAGAGTTAACACAATATAAAGATATTTTTAAATCACATAAGAAAGAGTTGACATAGCGTAATTATACATCCACATCACGGAATGGAGTTTTGACATAATGTAATAAAGTATTGATACAATATAAAGATATGTTCACATTATGTTATACACTTTTTACACCACGTAAAAAAGCACTGACATAAAGGTAATGTGTATTCACCACATATCATGATGCCCTCGCCGTAAAATAAAGATAAATCCATATCACGTAATAATGCTTTGATATAATAGAAATATACACTCTCAAAGGAATGGGCTTTTGACTTCGTGTAATGATAAGTTTAATTATAAAACACAATTTACTTGACGTAATGCAATTTTGACCCCACATATTAAAGAAATTAAATAATGTAAAGAAAAATCCATTTCATGCAACAAAGTTTTAACACAATGTAAACACATTATCACTTCATATGATGAATTTTTTACTTCAAGTTATGAAGTACTGACAGAATGAAAGAATGTATTTACTTCATGTAATGCAGTATTGACATGATGTTAAGATATATTTACATCATCTCATAAAAAATGGACATAACGTAAAGATATGTTCACATCACATAATGATAAATTGACATAATAGATGCATAGTTGTATGCTATAAGGCAGTGATGGCGTTCCATAGCACGTTAAGAAAAACAATCCAGGGAGTCATCAAACCATTTTTTCGACAACATTATTACAAATAGTGGAAACTGTAATCCTAATTCTGTAAACTTTATCTGCTCAGAGGACGGGGTGTGCACATCTTCACGTACATTGTTTTGCTCTCGTACACGTGGTGAATATATCTATTTACTAACTGCAGTAAATTCAAATTCGGTTGGGGCCTTGTTTTGTAGTGGTTGAAAAGCAGACAAAATTAGAGCTACAAGGGATGCGGTCGTTGTAGAAATGAACCCAAGAGATGTTGCTGTTGTCGTTGCTTGAAGTACTTTTGTAACATACGTGACCTTCAAAAACATAAATGCTTCATATTTTGTTGTGAGAAAGATAGAGACGAAGATTCAAAAAACATTGTAAATGAACTTGCATCCATTGGACTTGACGTGGGTTTTAATCACGAGACGAACAGCATAAATCGGATAGGCAGAACAAGATTTCAGAATATACATGAAATTTTGCAAAACTATAAGCATGTCATTGTTTTTTTATCAGACAATTATTGTGACGATGTTCTTGAATTAAATATTTTAAATTTCGTAATAATAAGTAATCCTTCCAAAATTTATCTGATTCTTATAAATGACAAAAAAACATCAAGTGAGCAATTGGAGGATATGAGACAAAATCTTAATCTTGTTTGTCTATCAAGGGCTGATTCAGAAATAGATTCGATATTTCATGTAATTTATAACATTGAATCTAGCAAAAGGGACAATGCATTGAATGATCAGGTTGATGTTAATGCAACAGTAATTTGATTATTGGGTAAAACAATAAGTTGCGTTGGTTGTTTAAACAAAATAGCCCCTTTGTTACACAATGATTTCGTAGCAACTTTCATTTCTATTATTAATTTTAAGGCAAAGTTTCAAACCATTCGAATTCATTTTAAATTGAATATCGGTGTCGAATAGTAATTGCACTAGTTTGTAAAAAAGTATTTGTTCAAAGTCATCTAAATTTGTACAATGAGATATACTGATATAACGAAAAGTATTCAAGATCAAAACATTTCTATTATTAATTTTAAGGCAAAGTTTCAAACCATTCAAATTCATTTTAAATTGAATACACACGGAGCAAACACGGACTTCCAAAACTTCAGAGGTGGGATCAGGTGCCATCATTTAGAACAGATTTTTGTTTGTTTGACAAGATATATGCATTCTTAAAGGTTAATATTCAATAGCAAACTAAGACACTGTTTTTTTTAATGTCAAAGTATATGAGCAAATTATTCTAGATGTTTTGATAAAATTTTATCCTTGTGACGTCACTTTCCTTTTTATGTTGTTGTTTTGTTTTGATTTTTTTGTTTTGTTTTTGTTTTGTTTCTTGCTTGTTTTGTTTCTTTTTTTTTATTTTTGTTTGTTTGTTTTTTGTTGTTTTTTTTTTTTGCCTCACAAGCCAAAAGAAATAAAAATGTTTTTAAACTTGTCATCGTGAAGCAAAGTTTCTTGTTTCTTACAGAAATAAACTTAGCTTTAAGGAAAACAGTGGAATGTTTCTTGATGTTTTGGCTCTTAAAGGTTAATATTCAATAGCAAACTAAGACACTGTTTTTTTTAATGTCAAAGTATATGAGCAAATTATTCTAGATGTTTTGATAAAATTTAATCCTTGTGACGTCACTTTCCTTTTGATCTTGTTGTTTTGTTTTGATTTTTTGTTTTGTTTTTGTTTTGTTTTTGTTTTGTTTTTTGTTTGTTTTGTTTCTTTTTTTTATTTTTGTTTGCGCGTATTCTTTCACTTTCTTTATGAATCTTTTTTAATGCATCTAATTTAACAAAAGCTTTCATCGACTGTGTTTAAGAAATAAATGTACTTGACGTCTTAAACTTTCGAAATGGCATATATGAATGCCATGTTACTTTCTTATTTTAAAATTCTATAATTGTCGATGACGATATCTTGATAATATCTAAGTAACTAAAGGAATTAATTTCTTATATTCTCCTGCAATATGTCACATATAGATGCAATTTCAGTACATACGTTTCGATAATCTGTTGATTTTCCGTGTGCCTAGAAGTGATTTTTTCTTCAAATCCTTTGAAAATAAGTAAATTCCGAAATACTTAAGGAATCACTGTCTAGTTAGTATAGTATGTCAGGGCATCAACAATAGTGGGAAACATGGGATAATTTATCCCATGTTTCCCACTATTGTTGATGTCCCTGGCATACTATACTAACAAGACAGTGATTCCTTATATTTCCATTTCATTGTGAAATAAAATTGTAGATTTGAACTTTAAAAATGCAGACATAGATTTAAATTACACGAGGATTCCCATCCCAATTTTAATAGTCCTAGCCCAATGACGTCAAACACAACGGCAGCCACACGAAATTTTCATGCATGTTTGGCCTCCTTAGCGTCAAACTCAGAGACAGATGCGCACGAGATGTGCATGCATACTAGGCCTCCTTACATCCTGACTTATCGACCTGCCTAATTTATATTCCGGCAGAATTATCAGGAAATCAACTCCGCTAACTTTCAAAGGGTTATCATAAAGAAAACAAATTAGAAATGGAAATATAAAGGTTTTGCTTCATTTGATGAAACATAAAGGGAAAAATGCCACATATGGAGAAGGGTAAGCGTTTTTAGAATATCTTTCACGGTTTCCGTTACAATAAGTTCAAATGAAAGGCTCCACATGTTTGACAAATCTGGTTCATAAGAAAGAAATATTAATAAAGGTGGAGCAGCATTCTACTTGTGTTTGGCACGTAAAGAAAAACAATCCAGGTAGTCATCAAAGCAGTTTTTCGACAACATTATTACCTTTCACGGTTTCCGTTACAATAAGTTCAAATGAAAGGCTCCACATGTTTGACAAATCTGGTTCATAAGAAAGAAATATTAATAAAGGTGGAGCAGCATTCTACTTGTGTTTGGCACGTAAAGAAAAACAATCCAGGTAGTCATCAAAGCAGTTTTTCGACAACATTATTACAAATAGTGGAAACTGTAATCCTAATTCTGTAAACTTTATCTGCTCAGAGGACGGGGTGTGCACATCTTCACGTACATTGTTTTGCTCTCGTACACGTGGTGAATATATCTATTTACTAACTGCAGTAAATTCAAATTCGGTTGGGGCCTTGTTTTGTAGTGGTTGAAAAGCAGACAGAATTAGGGCTACAAGGGATGCGGTCGTTGTAGAAATGAACCCAAGAGATGATGTGTATATTAGGAAACACCCTACAAGCCGTGAAGTCATAGTTGGACCTAAATAATAAGTAGATTAAATTTAAGATTCAAAGGAATAAATTTACTCGTATTACTAACTTGAAAGAAAATTACAAAACATTTGAGGAAAAAACACCTCAGATAAAATTGATAAAATGGATTTCATAAGGCACCTAGATAAGAAACATCTATATACTGTGGTTTCATCAATTTTCGAGGATTTTGTAAAAGACGTGTTCGATTATACGTAATTTCGTGGACGAAAGCATTATTTATACAAATGAATAATACATTTCTCAATTCAATAAACATTAAATTTCGTGGATCTGCTCAACAACGAATTTATCGAAAAATGGTGTTCAGCGAATATTGATAAAACCACAGTATCCATTAGCGAAACAATTTTCGAATGACATATAAGGCAACAATCAATCATAAATACCGTTATTTGATAAACATAAACTCTCACCTGCTTTACCCTGAGCCAGATTTGGAGTTCTAAATTGAACTTTTCTTTATGATTTTAATTAAAGTATGCATCTATGAACGAAAAGAATAACTTTATAAAAACAAGTTCCTTTCACTTTTAAGTAATTTTTCCCCTAAACAGTCTCCTAATGTCTTCTTGAACAGAAAGATAACTAAGCTGCTGTGTATATCTTACCTCAATTTAATTTTTTAACGTTAGTTTGTCTTTTCTTTTCTCTACACAAAACACGTAAATGTATCTCAGGTCAATTTCTTGACAACCTTGCTCTGTCAAATGCAGTTTTAAAGTGAGTTTCGTCCAGTAAGTAAAAAAATGTGTGCTATCAGGTCATCATTACAGCATGTATAATGCTGAATTTTATGAGTACATGTAATGCACATGTAATATACATGAGGAGTTGAACAATACGCGCGTAAATTACCCTGGCGATCGGGTCATCTATAAAACAAAATGTCTGTGTGTCCTCTCCCGATTTAGGGAAAAAATATGAAGATAGGAGATTTTAAAAAAATCCTGAAAATTTCAGCATATATGTTGACGGAATAAGTGGAATAAAAATTGAAAAAAAAATGTATATCGTATCCTGCAAAATAAAAAAAAGTATTGAGTCCGACCATTTTTTTGTCAGTCGGTCTGGAGAGGACAAACAAAATTTTTTTTTAAAGATGGCTTCAAACAGGATGTATAAAATTATCCATAACAGATGGATTGTTTTCAATGATATCAATCCTTTTAAAGCCGGATATATTTATAAATTGTTATCGATCTTTTGGCTCTCATTTTGACATCTTGTATATATTTTTTTTAATCTGTTTCATTCCTTGTTCTACACATTGCCTATAGATTAGCTATGCTATATAAGATAAAAATAGAAGATATTTACTTTTTTCTTTTGTCATCATTTATTGTTTTTTTTTTCAGCATTCCAATATGATCTGAATGACAGGATCAAGAAATAATACAAAACTTAACCTTGATCATCTGCCAAGGTGTGTCATTTTTATGTAGGCCTTAAATTTGACCTTAAAAGTGGTAAGTTAATTTTTTGTGAAATGGCATATGAATAAACGAAATTGAAAAATCTTGCACATAAAATTACTTTTTAAAAAGAAGTACCTTTACTATAACCCGTGTAACTTTGTTGTACGAAATGATATCAAAATAATGAGAGTATACAAGAATTTTTTTTTCAATCTGTCACTATCAGAAGATAGCTTTAAGAGAAATCCATTTCTAAAAATGAATAAAAACCCTAGCTAATTCCTTTCCTGTACTAAGACATTAACTTTCGGGGGAGGGGGTTGGCTGTTTCTAGAAAAATATTTTGATTTGATACAAATGGATCAATTAATTGTTACTTTTTTTCTATTCTGCCGAATAATCAATAATGACATCATTACATGTATATAATAGAAGGTTACTTCATATACATTTTACAGAGGATCAGAAAAAGCTATCTGCTTTACGGTTCTGTAAG
>PRKT01001363.1:67502-93556 GCA_003671525.1 Saccostrea glomerata | reverse complement strand
GAAGGGACTTTAGGGTTCAATTCAGAAAACAGCCTCTTCTCCCTATCTTTTTTTTATTTTTCAAGCAATCTTTAAACTTATTTTGGTTTTGTATTAAGCACAAAGAGTGCAGTTTAAAAAATATTACCCGTGGGGTCACTTTTTGACCCCTTATATGAGTTTTAGTGGATTGAAAAAAAAATCCATTTTCATATGTTTTAAATATTGATGAAAGAGTTATTTCTCTTTGAGTAGAAAATGAAGGACAAAAAGAATCGTTATGTTTTCAGTTCAGTATTTATCTTAAAAGAACTTTTGTGAAATTGAACCTTATGAATTTTACTAGTATATCATGTAAGTTTTTAAAGCTCATGATTTTTAGGCGAAAAGCCCTCCGTTTTTGTTGAACGACACAAATAAGGTCTAGTTTTTACTGTTTTACTGTTTTAATATTTTATTTTTATGTTTAAAGATAAGAAAAATAAATAAATAAAAATCAGCATTTAAAAAAGAATATGAATACATTACATAACAAAAATATGGATGTCTTTTTCATTCTTACATATAATTCTTTCTTTTGTGAATAATTATTTCATTATGATATTCTTTTTGAAGACCAATTTGAAAAGTTATTGAAAAGAACAGAGGAAGAAAAAAAAAGTTAAGAAATTCAAGAAAATGATAATTATTGAACATATGTTTGAAATATATTAAATCATAATAATATTTTTTTTCAGAAGATGAAAATGCAATCTTTTTGAAAGAAGTACAAAGAAGTGGCAGCATACAAGGTAAAAAACAAAAATCAAGAAAGTATAGCTTTATATCTTTCAAAATGATTTATAAGTCATCACAATTAAGGATAAATAACATAATCAATTTTTTTTAGAAATCGGCAATATTTCTCATAGATTTACATTTAAATTGGTAATCTGATATGTTTTCAAAGTATAATGGGAGAATTTTATAAGATTTTGTCATAAGGTTTTATATAGAATTATATAAAAAGCAAAACAGATTTCATATCTAAGCACCAAAGAAATCTTACGATTTCTTTATATTTCAAGATTTATTATTTGTGTCATTTAATATCAAAATCAGTCAAGAAATATATATCAGTCCATGTATCAAATTTTTGTTTGTGTTGACTACCCTTAATGACAAAGTAAAATGATTTTAACGTGGTAGTGTACAGGACTGAACATACAAGGACGCTTCATGAAGATAAAAACAGCCTCTTGTCAACAATTTTACTTAAATAATTTTCCTGAAACTAAAAATTAATTTACTACTGCCAAGTGGATAGGATAAACAGAAGTATAACGATAAATATATATCATTTTGTATCATGATAAAAATAAAGGGCGCATATTTACTGCCTTGTATACTTTAAAGCCCCTGCAGAAAATGCCCCTGGGAGGATTCTCTCCCTCTCTCTCTCTCTCTCTCTCTCTCTCTCTCACACACACACACACACACACACAATATACTGATTATCATCAAGTAAGTTCATAGATAAGATAACTCCCTTGTAAATGCACATTCTTTATTTAGTTCCAGTGACAGCAACATGATGTAAGATAGTGTGACATGATCATGATTAATACATATAAAACATGTATATTTGATATTACACATAAACCACATACTCAGCGATTGACAAATCAACATCACCTTGTTTATAAATAAATACTCTATGTTCTTTGTAAACAACACTTTAAAAATGAATATTACACATGTACCCTAGTAACTTAGCACATATAAAATTCATAGTACTGCCAAATTACACAATATCAAATGAATTACTAGTAAATGCTCAACAAGATATATGACTATTGTAATGTGCTCATGCACCAAATAATTTCATGCCAACATCACAGCAAATCTTTAACTTTCAATATCATATTACAAATATCAACCTATTATGGCATAAATTTCTTACACATATTCATCGAATCAGCAAGTCTTTCCTGTGAACTTTCTAACATGTCCGTAAAAATTACACCTTAACAGGTAAACAGTGAACACCTTTGTAAACATACCTTTGATAACAATTATGCACTTTAAAATTTCTTATGAGACAGTATACAAAGAGATTTCATTTTTAAGCTGCCAGCTTAGAAGTTTTCTCTCGTGGAAAATTGAAGACAAACATGATAATCAGCACAGTAACTAATAAACACTGGTAAACAATTTCTACTGTACCATTGTAAAAATCTCGTGCTCCCGCGAAAATTGAAACATTGGAACCAAATCCGTAAAAATCTAAACCAACTCCGGAAAAAATGTTTATAAACAATAGAATACAATCAAATGTATGTCAAATGTAAGACGACACAAAACAAAATTTTACAAGCTCACAATAAGCAACATATATTATGTAAAAGCAATCAAAAATTTTTAACAATACATGAAAATAATTTCACAATCAAAATTCGTCCACTTCCAGAACAAGACAAAGTTAATCTATTGGAGGCGTCAAAACGTTTGTTGAGGTCTTTACTTTAACTTGTCGTACCAATCCAAAACGATCAGGAATAATCTCACAAACCACTCCCATGGGTCACGAATTACGAGGAGCGTTTGAATGCACGACCAGGTCCACATCACTAATTTTCAGGTTTCTCTTCAACTCATGCCACTTTTGACGTTCTTGTAGCAATGATAGATATTCTTTCACCCATCGGTTTCAAAAGAGATTAGCCATATACTGAACTTGCCTTCAACGACGTCTGGAAAAAAAAATGTTTCGTAAAATGTTAAATTTGCTGTAACACACACACCCTCACACACACAAATAAGATGAAATGTTTCTTACAGTCATAAGTCATTGATGAATTGTTCATATATAATCCTTGAATTATAAATACCGGTATTCTCTTAAAAAGATCTTAAACATATCCCTAAAATTCCAAAACATAAAGCGTGTGGATTGTATATTGTTTTACGCTGAGTCAGCAATTTTGCAGACAATACCTTTATTTAAGACAATTCTAGATTTTAAGGTAGAAATAAGGTTCATAGTCTATCTGTCTACGAATTTTAGGGCCATTATTCACACATTGAATTGACGACGGATTTTGCCGTTATTTTCCCCAATCATCACAAGGAGCACACGGCGGGTGTGACCAGTCATCAGGGGATGCTCACTCCTCAATGACACCCGATACCGCCTTTGATGTTTTGGAAAGCTGTGTTTGCAATATTGTTTGTTTACACTTAGTTGTCTCAATAATTATATTATTTTCATTTTAATCACCGATCATAATACAGCAATGGAAACAATATCAAAAATCAACCCAAACTTCTCTTCTTTGACACCTGCTGAAAAAACATATATGGATATTAAATAATGAAAATAAAGAAATTTTATGCTTACTTGGAAAATTTATTTCTGAAAATGGTAAAAGAACCAATGTATAAATAAATAGATTCTGTCATCATGTTTATGCATGCTAAGCCATTTAAATTTATACATGTACGAGGGGTGATCAAAAAGTTCGCGAACTAATTGAATAACTTTCATAAAAGAAACAAACATTGGTTTCAATGTTGATTATATTTTGAATTAATCCTCTCCGATTTTAATGCACATAAACCATCGTTCTGCGCATGCGCGAATCACGTGATATTGGCGGTCACGTGACCCCCTCCGTAGCGTTCTGTTACCAAAAATGAAAGATTTTCAGAGTTTAATATTTCTTTCCATGTCAGTTAATTTTTATGACAAGAACAGTTCATTTGTCAGAAATGGTCAAATTTCGGCAACAGAATGGGTGGATAGGACTATCCTTTCCAAATATAAGCATGGCGATCATTAAAACACAAAACTTCTCTCTCTCGAGAGACCTTTCTTCAAGGTGGATAGAGAATGGATGCCTCCTTTTTATCATATCTAATATGTTTAAAATCAAAAATAAACGATATCTTAGGTATTGAATAATTATATTATTGTTCAAGTAATCAACTATTTTTCAAAGTGTAAATTGGAGGTCTTTGATAGCAAAATGCTTAATGAAAAACCCATATCTTTTCAAACTTGTTTTCACTGGGTAAGATGTCAAGTATCATTTTTAACCATCTGCCTTCCTTCAATAAAACGATCAATCCAATCATTAATTGAATTTATAGGAACTCATTTATCTAAATAAACTGTGTACAATTTATTAAATGATACTGCAGAGGGATTTTGAAGTATACAATGAATTGTACAGTCGTTTGTTACACGAGTTCGACTGAGACAGCCATTTTTCGTCACAAGTGACGTACCTAGTGATGTCATTTTCACATTGTAACGTCACAAACAAGGAGAAAAACTTTTTTCAGCATATCCTATTTATAGACCTTGTGTATGGCTCTGTGTACCGAATTTCATTCTAATCTGAATTGTGGTTTTGTAGATATAGAGATAGTTCGCGAACTTTTTGATCACCCCTCGTAAAGCATCACATTTTTTTTTATTGTTTTGTGCTCATTGACATTATTCTGGACACTTGTATTATGTTTTATCATTGACACTGAGAACAATATTATTATGTAACTTAATCATTTATATAACTGTTTAAAAAATAATATTGTTAAAAAAAGAGAAAATGTTTAAATTGGACATTTACATGTATGTATGTTGAAATGCCTCTTGGGGCCCTTGATTGGTAAATAAAATATCTTGTATCTTGTATCTCTGCTGGTTGACGGTCTGTCCCAGAGGTTACTTGTCGTTCGGTACTATTCATTCATGAGCACACAAAAGAACAAAGTGATACTAGCAGTAGCCCAGTGTAAATTTGAGTCTATAAGGGTCAAAGACTCGAGGAGTTCGTTCGGTGCCTCTCGGATAGTCCTCAGGGATATTAAATATATGCCATATAAAGAGTCTTCAGATTACCAATTTTCGCATAAAACCAATAAAGTTCATGCAAAAAATGGAAATAATGTTACTACCCGAGTATCCCGCTTGACTCAGTGGCATAAGGTTAATCAACAAACTAAACAAAAGCAAACAAAAGAACTAGAGCCGAGCTCGTTGCAAAGCAACTAGGGATGTCAACGAATATTCGAATATTCATTCGATAAGTTGATATTCGAATATAAATTTATGATTCGAATATTCGTTTTTAAGTATATATTGTACAAGCATTAAAAAGAGAGAAAAAAATGGTAAGTTTTATTAGAAATTGAATCAAGTTTGTACAATATTAAAAAAAAACCCACTCCTCTTGGATTACCTTAAAGGTGTGAAGAGTGTATATATATTAGAGTAATTTATTTATTTGTTCCCTTTTATTAGTGGTATAATAGTTTCCAGTACTAACAATTAGCTTGTATTGTTGTTAGGAACCATTTTTACAGTAAACACACGGACTTCTTGTTTATGTAAATATCATTAAAATCATTATCAGGAAATTAAAATAAGCAAAAAGTAATTGCTTTTAATATTTCACCATTAGATAATCATTATGCTTGGTATAAATTTGTAAGAGTTATCAGTGAAGACTTTAGTAAGACGATCAATAAATCTGGAACATATTAAAGAATCTTTTAAATTTTCAAAAATCAATCATAACATTTTGGATGTATACTATTCAATAATTTTAAATATATATAATAATTGTGCATTTTCCAAACTCTACACGAGATTTTATTCTAAAATAATGGCATAAAACCTATACTGCTTAACAGGAGAGTGAAGATATATATTTACATATGTAATAATGCAAAATGTATTTATTTTATCCAATATTCGAATATATTCGAATACTCCTATCGAATATTCGAATATCAATTATTGACAATTTTGACATCCCTAAAAGCAACGAGTAGTTCTTCTGTTAGAGCATTGACCTTGAGTCAAGGTCATGTCCAAGGTCATGCCATATTCTAATGTTATACCAATCTCTTAAACGGAGATATCATCTCATAATGTTTTACTGTTAAAAAAGGGAATGTTGTGACCTTTGACCTTGTCAATATGACAGTGCATCACACCATGACACACGGTGGTGATGAGCATATCCCCTTTGTGTGCTACCATATTGACAAATTCACACATGTTCTTTCAGACAATGCATCCAGCAAAAACATCTTATCCTAAATGACCTTGATTCAAGGCCATGACATACTCTTCATGATTTAAGCAATACCTTTTTTGATAGGGCTTGTCATGGCTTATATAAATGTGGAACACTAGGTATAGATTTAAATAGGGTTTTTTAAGTAGGTCAAGCTTTAATATCAAGGTCACAGGGTCAAAACACACCGTTTTTGAAAATGTAAAAATAAAATGCGAATAAGAAATATGAAGCCCTATTTCAAGAGAGCTACAGTGCCACCCATTGAAAAAAATGTATCAGTATTTAACTTAATTGATTTGTGCACAAAAAATGCGCTGAAGCTATTTCAATTTCCGTGTTTTTCATCTGCTGCAATATAAAAGTATTACTTACCGTGTGTCTCTAGAAAATTCCGTCACTTTTTCTACAACAAAACATTCCTTACAACCGTTTTGAATAGTCCTCCTAGCCTGAATTTTAGATATCGTCTGATTTGGGGTGAAAAGATAATTCGCTCCAACGAATTTCTTGCAGATGTCAAGTACTAGTACATGTACCTGATGGAGGTCTTATAAGGACATTTTGAAATCCATTTTTGTGCAGTTGAGGTAAGAATTCGGAGAAATTAATCCAGAACCAAGCGCAGTTTTTTGTACGCAATAATTTTTTTTAAATATGGATGGCACTGTAGCTCTATGGTGATCCGTTCCAGCTAGCGAGCAACAGATCTGCAAGTAGCCTTTCACCAAATATATTTCTATTAAAATTATGATTCCATCTACTTTGTGAGCTTAAATAGCCAAATATATAGTTTGGAATGGAAATAATGAATGTTTAGAAATGAAAAATATTAATTGTCTGAAATGCAAGGCAAAATTCCGGAAATCAAATGCATGTACATGTACTTCCCCTTCCCGGAGAAACAAATACATGTAGTTCATGTACACACTTCGATGCTTGACTGAACACTTTAATAGGCACACATTTTCAAAATTAAAAAGTTTATAAATAGGAAAGTTACGTGACGGATACTAATCTCTGCTGACCTTGTTTTTTCATTCATTTGACGATCTGCGAATAAAAAAAAATGTCGCATATGATTATTGGTGAATATCATATTAGGACTAAGGTTATGGATTATTCTCGGATTTAAACACCAGCCCTGACCTGTACGTATCTGAACAAACTTACCCATTCTCGACTCTGAAGGATTACATTGTATCATTTCAGGGTAGGGGGTACGTATCGCGATGAGAGGACATTGAAACGTCTCTCAGTCAACTAATTAAACACGAATGGAGGGCTTTAGGAGTTAACTGCACATGGCTTTTTCAGATGCAGGTTTTTTTGTGAAAGCTCGGAATGTATATATTTTGGACGCTCTTCAAAGTTAAACTACATGTACTTAGTTACAATAATATACCTATAAATTCGTGTCGTTGTGATATTTTCTTTTTATTCGAGGAAAAAAATACACAAGCATATAATTCTGTACAATATAATTTTAAGTCACGTAGCAAATAATGCAAAACTCAAACTAAGTTGCTAAATTGAATTTTTGATTTTCATGAGAATTGGAAACATCACTAAGTCTTCCAATTATTACAGTTTATTATGTGCATTTCTCATGCTTTAAAATTGTGTTTGCTAATTTAAACCACATCTAAAAATTCTCTGATATTAAACAATAGAATAGCTTGATACAGCCCCGTATAAATGTAGCGATTGCATTAACTTCAAAGTGGAGATCGAGGGGGTAGGGCCAAAAAAAAAATCCTCGCACTACATGTGTACCTTTCCAATAATAGAATCATCCGTGCAAATCAAAAACAAAATGCAGTTGCAGCCGTGATATCCCCATTTTTTTTAAAATAACAATACTATAATCTACTTCCCAGGGGTAGAATCTTTAACATTAATTTATGTACATGTACATGTGCAATTAAAATTACTATCAAAATTGGCAGATCATTATGGAAAATGTTAGCGATAGGTCATCCTCTGTCACCTTTCGGTCTACCCGATGAACTCGTTCATAGATGTATTGACGGATATTCATTTGTCAAAGAATTGAATCCGACATTTAACACTTTAGATCTTTGAATATATTTTCAAAAAAAACTTTTATATTTGTATCTAAAAATATTTTTACGATTTACGCAAATAATATATTTTATTGATTTTATACTGAGTAAATCAATGACCTAGCATCGTTTTAGATAATGCTGGGACTTCAGTAAAAATCAAAACAATGAGAGTAAAACATTTGGAAGACCTGATATTATTTCAAAAAATAATTAATTGGCCCAATTTTTTTTCCAACGTTGGCCCACTGTTGTAACCTTACGTTGGCCCACGGTAATTTTGCTCATCGGCCCAACGTTGGTCCAACATGTTGACTAATTGTTGGGCCAACGTAGGTATAATTGTATGACAAATAACAGCCAACCTTAACAATTGTTTGGTGAGGTTGGCCCAACGTTGGCCCTCTGTTGAAATGTCAGATGGCATATTGTTGGGCCAACGTAGTTTTTAGTGTTTGCCAACTAACAGCCAACCTTAACAACTGGTTGGTTAGGTTGGCCAAATGTTGACCCTTTTTACAATGTCAGATTGCAAATTGTTGGGCCAACGTAGTTATTACATAGAAACATTTGCAATTGGTTAAGTGATGCTCTACAGAAACCTATTTTATGACTTTTTAAAAAAATTAATACACAATTCAATCTGCATTCATAATGTATACATGGACATGTTCAATGAAAACATTACTAATGATTCACTGTGAAAATATTTTGTATACATCAATTCAATGATCATTTACAAAATTAATTTTAAAATAGACAATAGAGGTAATTATGAAAAATGATCAATTCAAAGTTCTTAATCAGGGCTCACTTCCTTTGTTACTGTCCTTTTGTTGTATTCTCGCTCTTTCCCGTCCTTCGTCGCCCCCGTTTTCTTCATCTTGATCTTTGTCATATGTACTCGTTCTTTATACACTTCTTTGTGCATGGTCTTCGATTTAACTGTTATTTACCGCCACATTTGTATTTGCAGTCTCTGACTGAAAATATACAAAATAGTTTGATATTAGAAACAATACAATTACTGGTCCAACTTATGAATAAATATTAGTTAAATCTTTTAATAAAGAGAATAAGGTATTATACTATTAGTGCACCTTAATTTCCTTGTTACAATCGTGTCTGTAGTAGACAGTTAAGAATTAGATAGAAACAACTTAAAAGATGTTATCTTAATAACCTTAACTTACAGTGCTTGTGTGCAAAAACATGAAAAGAATGAATTCCGAATCAATTTTAACAGTTAACCTTACATCGCATCTAAATGCAGCTATAGCAAGTTTATAATCCACAAATTTAAAGAAGAAGGTATGGTTTCCATACAAATTTTGTCCACTGATTTTCTAAAAAATGAAACTGGTGTAAAAGTTGAAAACTCATGCTTTTTAAATAATTGAAATTCAATGCAGAAAAATCATACAAGTCATTTCTCTCACATGTATTTTTAAATGCTAATTATGATGTTATTAACATGTTCATTCTCCCGTATTTTATGAAAAAAGTTGCAGAAGACACCAATTTTCAATGGAATTTTCTTTCAGATTACATTGTCCACAGGCATCACCCACAAAGATCTTGAGATATGTGCTTTGTTATTGAATTTTGCAAAAAATATCAAAAAATTAACGTGGGTGACGACTGTGGAATCTGTTTTCGAAAGGAAAATCACCCTTAAAATGGGTCATTTTGAGGCTTTTTCTGTTGAATATAGAGAAATCCTTCAAATTAATGACGTCATATTTGCAGAATGGTAAACCTTCAATTCCATATTCTCTCCTGATTTATCAGAGTCATTTATTTAACTAATATTTAAGCCAGTTTCAAAACTTTTTGATCATTACATTTTTAGGGCGCAATAAAGCTAAAACCATACCTTCGGGCTAACATACTACTACCAATTTGATAAGACACTTTTTAAGGATGTATTACAAACAGTGGGCCAACCTTAGGCGAACATACTACTATCAACTTGATAAAACGCATTCTTTATGGATGTATTACAAACATCGGGCTAACGTTTGGCCAACATACTACTACCAACTTTAAAAGGCACTTCTTTAAGGGCGTATTACAAACATTGGTCCAACGTTGGGCCAACATACTACTACATGTATTAACTTGATAAGACGCATTCTTTATGGATGTATTACAAACATCGGGCCAACGTTGGGCCAACATACTACTACCAACTTTAAAAGACACTTTTTTAAGGGCGTATTACAAACATTGGGCCCACATACTACTATCTAACTTTAAAAGACACTTTCTTTAAGGGTGTATTACAAACATTGGGCCAACGATGGGTCAACATACTACTACCAACTTTAAAAAACACTTTCTTAAAGGTTGTATTACAAAGAGTGGGCCAACGTTAGGCCAACATCAACATCCCTCCTTCCTTGGGAAGTAAAGTGAATGGAAGTTGCAAACATAGGCATTCTGTCATGGTCGAGAAGGTTGGCATGATGACATTGGTCCAACGTTGGCATAACGTTGTTCCCCCAACGCCAACCATACAACCTTTTGCCAATGTTGGCCCAACATAGTCTTGCTATCTTGGTGGAAGCAATAAAAAATAGAACGGCAATGTTTATTTTGTGTACCTGACCACTTATAGCTTCGCTACAGAGATTTCTCACGTTATGTTTCCCATGCAACACATAATCAAAAGGATTGTAAATATTGAATGTAAAAAATGAGCAGTTAGAGACTGAATTATTTATTGCTTATTTCATTCATTTAAGGTGATTCGAACCTGTCGTGAAAGTGATTGGAATTTTAAAAGATGGTTACATTCGGATAAAGGACAAATTTGTGGTTTAAGAATCATAAAAAAATATATATGGTAATGCGCTCGTTTCCATGGCAACAACCTCTGAATATGCCCTTGTTTAAAAATGTAAAATCTGTGAAAAAAATCCCACTACCAGTAAAAACAAGTATTAAAAAACTTACAAATTATCATCAGAATTTCTTTATTTTCATGTATAAAAAAGGGTAACAGATCAACATCATCTTGTCAATTTTACACATAGATAGTACATTCCAACAACATTCTACGACAGCCTGAATTTCCTCTGTCGTCTTAAAAATTGCCCATTTTTTCTTAACCCTGACAACAAAAATGGTTATAAAAACACACTAAAAGTAATTGGATATTTATTTTCTAAACTTTATTTTAAATAAGAGATATAAAGCTAAGTAACAGAGGGGAGAAATTGGTAAAGTCATGAGTCAAATAAAAAGATATTCTAATCCGAATTTCCTCTGGTCTATTTTTAAAAATTACCCCGAAATACATATATTGGCAATTATGGCTATACAACTTAATCAAAATTAATCAATGTCAATTTATTTAATAAAATATGTTAAAAACAAACTTCAAAAAATACTTTTGAAGAAAAAATAAAATAAAATTTAAAGAATTTTAAAATTTACATTTAATTTCCGAATTTCCTATGTTCTTTTTAACCTAAAACTTTTGAATTGATTCTAGGCGAATTAAACATATAACACAATATCAACATGCCCAGAAAAACTGCTTAATCATGCCGGATATAGTTATGTTCCACCGGAAACAGTTATATTGCCCTCCCGAACACATTTATGTTCCCTGGCGTGCAATCATTCTGCGTATCAAATATGTCAGGTTCGAAATTTACAGAGGCAGTTGCTAAGCAAACATAAAAATTTCTGCTAAAATTAAAAAATAGGGACAACATCTGTGATTTGTTTATTTGAATTTACATGAATTAAATAATTCAATTGAGGAGAAAAAAATCCTTAAATACAACAAAGGTTATCAACTTGTCAGTATACTGAAAACTCTCTGCCATAAAACAGGACGGAATATTTCTGAATTATACTCAACGTACATGTTTACCTAGGCCTAGTGTTCAATAAATATGTCTGATGATCGATTAGGATTCAATGATTAAAAATGTTATATACCATATATAACATGGCTTAATTCTCGGGCATTAATACCAGAATATTTACCCCTCTGTGACAGGAAAGCCCAGACGTGTTATGTCGCCCTTTGCCTTTGGCATCGGGCGACATAACACTCCAGGGCTTTCCTTTCACCGAGGTGCAAATATTTTGGTATGCTGCCCTTGAAACCATGTTATATATGTATAATGTATCATTGCTTAACTTTTGCAAGCTTAAACTTAGGAATAAGATAAATGGGCACACTGAATGGAAAAAAGACAGATTTAGTATGACAAAAGTTCCTCAAAAAGTATATCATTTACATGTTTGCAGCAGGTTTGTTCATTCAAAAGTGCTTTAAATCTTAAGGGAGGTTCTGACACAAATGCTTCTTCCCTTTATTTTTCCAACTTTAATCTTGACTTTCTGTGGCTTTCATTTGGTAAAATTCTGATGAACAATTAGCCTAGGTCTTTCATTGAAGCTTGAGTGTAAACACCTCAGTCATGTTGACATGTGGCCAAATTCAACACAGATGTGATTCTTAGCCTGAAAAAAAAAACTTGAGTTCAGTTACAGCCTTATTGACAGGTGGATATTGAATACACATGTAATAATGTAACATCTATTATAAATAACCTATTACTGACTGATTATTGATATTCTAATAGTAATAGTTCCAATGAAATAAATGAAATAAAAATAGCATGATACCTACAAAATAATATTTACATTCCGCATGTATTTAGCCAATGAAATGCATAGAATTTGGGGCATATAATACAAAATTACATTGACAGTAAGCTCCAAAGGTAAATATTAAGTTTTTTTCAATTTTATGTTTATGTCACAAACCTTGAATACTGTGCAACATCATATGGGAAAATCAAAAATCAAAAATCACTCTCAAATTGAAGAGTTTAACATTCATTTTCTAGATTTGGCATGGCTCTTTCATTAATTTAAACTTACCCCAAGGATAATACAAAGGATTTTGAATTCATTAATTTTGTAGATGATACAGGGATTTAAAATACGCTGTATTCTTTGAATTCGCCCAACCGAGGTCAGGGTGAAAGGGGCAACAATAAAAGGGAGTGAAATTTCCCTGGTATACAGTAATATGTACATTCTGACATGTACTATAATTATTTTTGCAAGTTTACTTTATAAAATTTGAAAAGTTTATTAATTTAGAATTATAATTTTTTCATACCCAGCCAGATTGTTTCAGCATCACAGTTGTCTTTTAGCACATCTGGATCAAAGGGATTATACTGCACAGTGTTGATTCAGGTTGTACATTTTGACTGCTTACTGATGGAAACTCCAGTCTGTTTTTTATGTTATTTTACACTGTGTGACATTGCATCAACTTTGTAGGAAAGACATCAACTCATATTTTAAAAGTTATAAACATGGGAGCTATTTTTTTCAGTCACTCAATGACAAATCATGAAATGTGCATGATTTTTTTGCTATTTTCTCATTTGTGTGAATATAATCAATATCTTTTTAAAGGACAAGTACAAAATATCTTTATCAAGAGAATAAGAACTCACTGCATCAATGGTGTCATTGACTCATTCTATGCACTGCCCATAGCAGCCTTGTGAATTTTTTTCCCTTCATTTTCGAGATGAGACAAAAGCGCACATAGATCAGATTATACTTCTGCATTTACTCGATGAGCTAACCTTTCATCATGATGAAAATAAATTGTGTCTTCTTAGAAGACATTGCGTACCAAACATAGTAAACAAAAAGTCTCGGTCGGAACGTTTTGTTGTATTTACCTGTTAACCTGAAAATCATGGGGTACATCTTGATCTTGTCGTGCATGTTGTACCTAGAAATAAAATCACCTGAACGGTTGTTGCAAAGTTCCAAACAGCATAGATCGGTACACTTCTTGGATACAAAAACAACCGAATAAAGTGTTTTTTCTTTGAGAATAAAAGAGACTGTCTCTCTGTCAACATGGTGGCGGAAAACGGCCAGGTAATTGTCGTAAATTCCTAATGTCGAAAGAAGACTTGAAAAACCAATGTTGAATGATTTTATCAGAATTCTATTGAAAATTACTTTATTTGTCTATCAATCGTTGCTTGTGGTCCATTAAATTACTTTTACAACAAAACGAGACGTAATAATGAGTATCACGACATCAGCAGTGATCAGCCTATTTTCAGCAGTTCGAGTTGCGCGGTAGATTTGATTTCGTCATGTTCGAATCACCTTAATATTTTCTTTGTTAAAACATTAAACGGAGAAAATATTAATATTAAGGAAAAACGTTTGCCCCTTGCGGCCCTTAATTATAGGGGTCAACCCTTTTTTTCGAGATATCATTTGAAAGGTCATGTAATACTACACTTCTTTTGTTCTATATGTTTTTAAAAAATATTTTTAGGTAAAAAGATATTGGAGAAAAGGTGTCAGAAATTTTGAAATTTACGATAGGACTATATTCGAACCATAGCAAGCGTCAGCATTTCGTACATCCGGTAGTTATGATATACTAAGTGCACTTCTCCAAAGGTTGCTCTAAGCATTAGTAAAAATTTTATGCTTCTGTGTTTAGTGCTTTTTGAGAAAATTGCCGGACAAAGTGATCTTCTAAAATTCACTAAATCGGGGAAAACTCCGAACCAGAAGTGACGTCATCAAAATGAAAAAATGTATATCTAGATTTCTTGATGTTCTATCAGACCTGAAAGTTTCATGAATATCGATCGAGCCGTTATCGAGAAATAATGCGCAGAAAATCGGTAAGAAAAAAAAAAACTATAATAAAACGAGCAAAGTTCGTTGCAAAGCAACGAGTAGGTTTTCCGTCCTGTTTTGACCGGAAGTGACGTCAACAAAAGAAAGGAATGAGCTAAGTCGTCGCCAGTGACCTAATATTTTCAATTTTGCATCAAAACATTTAAAGATAAGCTATTTTTGGCTACTTCCGGTTTGGCCGGAAGTGATGTGGACGGACGGAAAATTAAGTTTTATGCTTCCAGTGACATTTGTTACCCAAGTATTTATCAAGTACGGAAATAATATGCATTTTCTGACGACTTCCGGTTTGACCGGAAGTGACGTCGCCGGTTGTATTTTGACGATTTTAATAGATTAAGCTTGACATTTTGAACAACTTTGCTTCTTTGGTGCATAACAAATTTTCTTTACTTTTTGAGATATCGAGAAAAAACGTTTGGCCCCTCTAGATCCCTTATTTTAGGGGCCAGCCCTTTTTGAGATATCATTTTAAAGATCTTGTAATTCTGCACAAATTTTGTTCTATATATTTTAACAAAATATTTACAAGTAAAAAGATATCGTAAAAAAAGTGTTAAAAATTTTGAAATTCTCAAGATGACTTTTTTTCAGAACATACCGAGCGTTAACGTGCAGTACTTCCGGTTGAAGTTAACTACATTAGGCAAATCTACATATGTTGTTCTATCATCGCTAAACGTTTCATGTTCCTGTGATAAATGCTTTTCTTAAACACGCCCGGACAAAATTACCCTCTAAAATCACAAAATCTCGAAAATCTCCCCACCGGAAGTGACGTCATCAAAATAAAAAATATGTATCTAGTTTTTTATATTCTCTATCTGACCTAAAAAGTTTCATGAAAATCTAGCGAAACGTTTCCGAGAAATCGCGTGCACAAAATCGGTAGGAAAAAAAACAATAACAAAAATAGTGGAAAAGAAACCTACGAATAACAGTAACGTTTTCCGATGAAGACGGAAGACCTTAAATAGTGTAAAAGAACCCTAAGAAAAACAATAAGGTCTTCCGCTGAAGACGGAAGACCTTAAAAAAAATCTTTACCAACAGAATCAGTTGAAGGTCTTCCGTTGGAAACGGAAGACCTTAATAAGTATATGTCGGTGTAAAAACGAATAATGACCGACGGTCATTTTTTCTGCGGCGAAAATAAAGTGGTACAAGAAAATGATTGTGTTTCAAATATAAATGTTACATGTAAAAATTAGATTATCAAAATATCTTTTAAATAATCTTTTAGAATTAATTAAGATTCTTTTCTTGTAGATTTAGTGTCTGACATGAATTGGATAGATTACAGGGTGTGGAAGACGGCAATTTCAGATGAGCCTCTACACCCCTACTAATGTTATTGTGATTAAATCCAACGCACGAGGGTTTGGTTCACCTATTCAAAGGTTATAGGGTAGAACCCGTTTTATAGATAGAATTGGCAGTTAACAGAAAAATGCTATAGTCTGTATAGTAGCAATGGAAAAGCAAAGGGCCATAACTCCAAAATTTGACAAAATTTTGTTGTCAAAAAATGGTGTAAAAAATAAGCAATAGGGTGGTACGTCATGCGTTACGTACTGATACAGTGAGACGGCGATATGTAGTCATGAAAAATTTCCAGAAACCTTCTTAAAGTATTACTGCAAGTGTATATGGATGAAAATAAAAAAATTGCATCATTTTCATGGGAAAAAATAGTAATGAACATCTAGAAAAAAATTGAATTTCAGGATATACACCAAAAAGACCCGATTTTTATAAAACAGTAGAGTAATTTCTATGAGAATTTGACTTAAAATTATTTTAAATCCTGGTATTCAACACCAAATCATGTTTGATAACATGGACTATTTAAGCCTGATAAGGATATTTACCCTCTGCTGTCATGATCTCATTTAATTGCAGGGTGCAAAATGGTCACACACCATGTGAATATCTTGCTTTCAACAATATATTTATTTTGACCGTGTAAGGTGACGTAGGATGGTGAAGGTTATACCAGAGGGGGGAGATTCAGTATGTAACAGTGTAGGTTTTTCACTTTTCATAATTAATTTTATTAAGAATTACATATGGTTTCTAAATACACATATACACACTCAAGAAATGATAAGTTACTTGATAAGTCGTTACCCCCCCCCCCTTTTTAAAGCCAAGCTTATCCATATCAAAATACACTAGTTCAGATCAATTTGATTTACTTCATAAAAATAAAAAAATAAATCAACAATAATTCAAATTTAATTTAGAAATTACATTGCAATTTATCAAGGAGAACATTGCACATAACAGACTATCAGAGGAAGAACATATGTAGCTAGTGTATATTAAAAGGAGGTTAATGAGAAATTATTGGACTTAGAATTGAGTCATTTGTATTCTTGAACATGAATACACATAAATCATGTAATTACAAAATATCTGATCATGATATTTTTTAAGTTTCTATTTTGCATAGAATGAAAAAGAGGGTGAAAACGTTACTACATTTCGAACTTAAAAGTTCTGGCAACCGTACAATATTTGATTTTCATGTTATTGATATATTATATACACAAGAAAAATCATTTAAATACATATTCTTTTTTGTTTATATAGTTATTGTAAAGAACTTTGCATTAAATGAAAAACAATAGCGTAGTAGATTTTGTCCCTTTGATTTTTTAAAAAATGGCAACACTTTTTGTTTCAAGTCATGTGAAAACATAAAAACAAAAAAATTATCATAACATTTTTTATTTTTGAACCGATTTTAAAAAATGAAACTGATTTGGAAATGATTTTGAAGGCTCTTAAATATAAAGCATTGTTTTTAATCTGAGAAGTGCTCTTAAAAATCATGTTCCATAGCTACTGTATAGTCATGATTTTAAACAGAAAAGTGTGTCTAAAGGGGGGTGGGTGGGTGGGTGGATGTTCGTTAAAATAACAAATTATATATCTTATCATACTTTACGGCGAAAATTCTAGCTCACTAGCGACCGATACGCTGGTAAAAAAATAGGTGTAATATCATCTACATTGACAAACCTTTGTTTGCCTTATATGGCTAGTTAAAACATTTTTGTGACGTCATAGTTTGTTAAACCCGGTACAATAAATTTCTTATTGTTCTGCACACTGTCCATAAGTTACCTGTAGGTGTCCAATAAGTTGAAACTTATTGGACAGTCACAGGTAAACTGCAAAAAAGAAGTAAAGAAACAAGGCTTGTAAGCAAATTTAATTTTAATCCTGGAAAATTAACACCGAAAATCACAAGAGAATGTTATTTACGACCTTTCGGAATTAAACTTCACATTAATTGTAACACTCGCATCCTTCTGAACATTCACAGAAATTGTTGTACACGGACACTGAACTGACACTTTCGAAGAATCCACATCTTTGGTCTTCTTGATAGGTGGGCTCGATGTTCCTGATTTTCTCCCTTGTACGATATCACTTACACGTCTTTCTTGACCCTGAGAGGTTCGCTTGTAATTTCGTACCGAAAGTGACTTGTGGCCCGTTTTCTCAGATATCAGCTTTTCGTCTACGCCTGCTGAATAAAGACGTGTCACTGCTGTCGCGCGCAGAGAATGGTTAGAGAAAAAGCCTTGAAATCCAGCAACCCTACACAACTTGGCAACTGTTTGCTGAAGTGGGTGGATACCGACAAGGGTGTCGTCATACTATTTGTCTGTTGTCAAAAATTTAGACGGACGCAAATAAAAGGCGGATGACTTCCCGTCCTTGGGTCTGTAAAAAACAATATCTTGAATTCATTATAATGTATACATTGCAGATATACATATTGAAGTTCATGTTTTTTGCTTCATTCTAGTTATACAGAATAATGAGTAAAAACGTTTAAAGTTACCTGAGGTTGATAAACTTTTCGTACAGAGATACAATGCATCTCTCTGGAAATTCCGGATTTTCATATGCGTTCACTACTTTTGGGGCCGTTTTGCGACTATTTAGTCCTCCAGTTGCACATTTGGATATGTCCTCTCTGTACTGCAGATATCGTCTTCCGTCAATAGCAGAAGTTTTCAAAAACAGTTGAGAGTTTTCACCAACACGCAAATTACGATGTTCTTGTCCAGCTCTCAATGCAAAATCTCTCAACGAAAAATTAAGTCCAATCAAATAAACCATTGTGTCATGAAGTTGCTGTGGACTTTGAGAACCAAGAATTTCCTTCTCCCACATCATATTTTCTTGCTCCTCGGTGATAACAAGTGCCTGTTTTTTGTTTATTCCCAAACCAAGTTTAGACAGTTCCTTCATTTTCGCATCAAGAATTGCACGAAGATAGGAAAATTCACTGTCATCTAAGAGAGAAATGAATTTTCCATTAGAACGTAGATGGTGTTGTATCGCCACAATTATTTCATAGACTGAGGGAATTTGATTTGTAATCAGTGCCTTTCAATGTTTTCAGCTCTGTGACAAATGAAGAAAGCTGGTTATTTAGTTCTTTATTTGTCATTTGTAACAGTGGTTTCTCTATGGATCTTTCCTTCTGCCAAGATTCGAATAGACGTACGGTCCATTTAGCTTTATTTCTTGTGTTCACAGGTATAGCGCTTTCTATGAGATTTTTCAGCTGTGATTCTGAAAGTGGGGCCAAAAAAAATTGCTGTTTTCTGTTCCTTAAACTCCGCTTCTTTTATTTCGGCACGAGAATTGCGTCCGAGTCGTCAAAATCCGATATATCAAAATAATTGGACACCTTAACAGTTTTTAAAATTCAAATCAAAATTGCCATTTTTATCATTTTTATCATTGTTTTCCTTCTCGCCGTTCAATATTTCTTCAAGAATATTGTCGGAATCACTTCGATTTGGTTCACGAAACGAATTCTGTGTTACAAATTCATAATCCATCCTTACTAATTGACAGGGCAAAAATGAATGAAATTTTGGACAATTGAAGAATTACAGAATTTTGTTCACCATCTGCGCATGAGGAAAGGGGCTGGTGTTTGTCGCAATGCGACATTTCAAGGCCAGAGTGTTTGAATTATTTCGTTTTTTTATTGTGTACAACATAAACAAATACCCTACAACATTTACTTTTTGCTTTTACTTTTTTTTGTTACAAATAAATACAGGCACTATTTAACTATATAGACTTTGCTACGGAAATGCAATAGAACATACCTACAATACATATTTTGCACGACAAACTAAAAACCAACACTTATAAATGCGCACAGAGGATCTTACCACGAGCAATTGACCAATCGTAAAATGAATAGCAACGTTTACGCCAAATAAATGTTTACATTCTACTTCGAACACTGATGCAGGTCAATCTATGATCATATCAATGGAGTAAAAAATGAAAAAAAAAGTTCTTATGAACAAAATACAAAGATTAGAAAATATGAATAGATTTGTTTATTTGTTAGCTAGGAAAAAAAATATGTGTAATAAAATGTAGTTTTTTGTCTAAAACACCAGCGCTTCAAGGGTAAGGAAAACGAGCAATATGTCTCATGCATTTAATTGGACAATTTTTTTTACATAACTATGCTCGAATCACGTGTTTTGGCCAGGGAATTCACCTGATAATTGTATTCACCAATACTACAACAACTGAACAATGGAGTTAATATAGACGTAAATCGATTTGATAAATGACATTGAGAAACCTAGATTTCCGCAGTTTATTTAACCAATAAATTGTTTGTCATTTGAGCATGAAAATAATATAGAATTTTAAAAAAATATTTCGTTTACCAAAAGGTTTTCCTTTTTTTATTCAACTGTAAAATTCCTGTAGTATTCGTTGTAACCCATGATGATGCTGTGGAACATGATTTTTAAAAGCACTTCTCAGATTAACAAACAATGCTTTATATTTTACACACTGCTCAACGCGTTATCCGCAACTCGGTTGTTATCGGACACTCGGTTGATCAATTTTTTACAGGGAAGTAAATTATTTCAAATTAACTCTTTTAAAAAAGAAACAGAGAATGTTCATTGTGATTTTTGTGAACAGAAATAAATATGGATACAAAATAAAGCCTCGATACGTATTAGTATAGCATTTGTTAGCCTTGGGAAGGCTTCAAAAGAAAAAAATTGATATATTTTGCAAGTTTTTTTTCCAATTGGCATTGCTGTAAATAATTTTTTTTCTAGAAAATCCTGATATTTACCTAGCGTTAATGATTGTCCACAAAAAAACATCGTCATAATCTTGCCAATATGTTATTAAAGGACAAAAATTGCCCTATTTTAACTTTCAGTTTGTTATCGGAAACTTCGGTTTTGGTTATCGGAAACAAAGGTTGAGATAGATTAGGAAAAAAAAACCGACAGAAATCCGCATAAAAACTAAATATGTAAAGTGGCTGGCACACAATTCTAATTTTTGGTTATTATTTATCTCTTTTTAATAATACATGTAAGTAACTTTTAAAAAAAATCCGTGTTTTTGGCATTTGAAATCTGAAATCTGCATTATCTTGACCTGTTGTTAAATATAGTATTAGTTTTAAATTTCATCTCAAGTTACCTAGTTCACCCTTGGTTAGAGTGTCTGTTCTAGAGTCGCCGAATAAGGAGTCGATCCTTACGTTGCTGGTTCGTATCCCAAAGTGGGACGCCGCAATAGGTGCTAGCACAAAAAATATCCCTCACTGCTCAATGGCCATAAGTGCCGAGTATAGGAAAAGTTTTGTAGCTCTCCGCCGGCAAATGGTAGCGTCTCCATATGTCTTGAAAATTCTCAAGATGGCCTTAAACAACATAGTCAATCAAGGTGATGAGCGCATAGCGAAAGAACAGTTGCCAATCATTTTATCGACTTAGCACAGGCGACACTGGGATTCAAACTCACAACCTTTCCAACACGAATACATTTATAAGTTTATTGTAAAGCAATTAAAGAATTCAAACTTTGAGGAGAAAAGATATTGACATTAAAAATTACGAAATCGTTAACACGGATCTCTAAAGACATCGGAGGTTGTAATTTTCAGGGTTGGGAAATCAGTTATGTTTTTTTTTATATTGAAATGTTTTTTCTATTGTGGTTTTGCACAATAAAATCCCAGTCGACTCTCTTATTTTTATTTATTTATTTATTTTTCAAAAATTTTTCTGGACCAAGCTTTTTGTTAAAGGATAGTCTCCTTAATCTACTATATATCCAAATTACATTGTATAAAAAGAATTCAGAATTATTATCTTTCTTTTTTGTTTACAGCTAACTGATTGATACAAGGTAGATCACATGATTAACACAAGCTTAATCATATGATCAAGTATTTAAAAAGTCCTATAAACTTACTATGTGGTTCTATTTAAAACCTCTAAGAATTATGTTAATGTTCTTTTGCGAAGCAACAAAAGTGCTGACGTCACAATCACAGGCACTTGTTTTGCATACATGTACGGGGTAGCTGCAATAATGTAGCCCTCTCCGATTTTTTTTTTACCAGAGGGCTACAACTCCTTAGGATCTCCGTAATGGTGCAAATGCGGCAGTGAATCGCTCCCGCACAGATTTCGCCTCAAATTAACAGTTAACGGCTATTGTATTAACATCTCTTACCTGGAATCCAAAAATGTAATTATGCAAAACATAAATTGATCCAAAATTATTCACAACGATCCATATATCGGTTATTTTTCGTGTATGTCAACATCACAACTTGAATTTATCCGCCATGTTTACTGACCTTGATAGATTTTATTTTGGGACATCCAATGAGAATTTAGAATCTATAGGAGCGGATCTAATAGGAATTCCCTTATTTTAAGCATACGTATCGCTCTTTGCACAAAAATAACACTTGAAATGGTTTTATTTATCGATGTTCCTGTGATATATTTCAGCACAGACGTTTATAAACATTAACATTTGCTTTATTTAGTTGTTATAAATTTCAAGCAAAGGTCTCAGTGACGTCTCGCGTGAACTGTCATGGCTGCTGAAAATGCGCCTGGGAAAGATGCAGATTTATTTTACATGGTTTTCGAGTTTAACAGGCTATGTTATTGACAGTGAATAAAAAGTCCGTCTTATAAGAAGTAAGTTGAATGTATTTTGCCTTAAATCGCCCGTATCATAAAATTATATTTGCACCATTACGGAGATGCGGTGGAATTGTAGCCCTCTCCAGAAAACATCAGATAAAAAAAAACCGGACAGAGCTACATTATTGCAGCTACATACGGGGCACCCCCACTTAAGCCACAATTGCTATATTTGTAACTGTGACGTGATTCCGGGGATCATGGGGAAACTTGATATTATCCGGCAACGCGTACGTACATCAACCTTGTTGCCGATAACATGTTTTCAACTAACGAGACATTTTAAATGACTGTTTTCTAAACGTTAATTAGGATTTTTAATCTCAGTTTGCTGATCTGAAGGTATCTGATTGTCCATAGAATAAATATACCAGTTTGTTTGATAGAATAAATTAATTTTGAATTCTACAAAAGTTAAAATGTGATGACATAATCCGAATTTCTTATAATATATCATTTTAGAGAGCTGTAAATCTTTTGATTCGGTTTGTACTTTCTGCTGCTGAAAGTATAATCTGTCATAGATAACAAACTTTGTTTGCTGAAATTCAATTTGTTATTTTCAAGAACTGAAAGCCTTGACTGTAAAATATCATGGAATTTCGTCTTTTTTATTCTATTGTTGAAACAGAAGGAAAATTTTTAACCTAAGTTTCCGATAACCTGCACCCGTGAAAACCGAATTATCCAGCAACTTCAATCGTGTTGCCGATAACATGTTTTTGCCCAACGAAACATTTTAAATGCCCGCAATATAATTCATAATTTGAATTTTAATATATGTCTGCTTATCTAAAGGTTTATGATTGTCGATATAGTTAATAAATCATTTTGTTTAATAAAATAAATTGATTCTGACCTCTACAAAGACTAATATATGTTGACATATTCAGAAAAAAATATTAAATTTTATTTTAAAGAGCTGTATATCTCTTGAAATAGTGTGATTTGGATCGTGCTTTTTACCATTGAAAGTATTATCATTTATCTGCCAAAGATCACAAACTTTGTTTGCAGAAAAACACAATTATCATTGAATGAAGAAATTTAAAATCACCTACGTTTTCTATGCATTGTTTTTTCCTGCACCGAGTATTTGATAACAACCGAGTTGCCAATAACGCGTTGAGCAGAGTGTTTAAAGAGCCTTCAAAACCATTTCCAAAACAGTTTCATTTTTTAAAATCGGTTGAAAAATAAAGAAGTTATAACAATTTTTGCTTTTAGCTCACCTGAGCTCAAGTGAGCTTTTCTGATCACCCGTTGTCCGTCGTCCGTCTCTCCGTCTGTCTAGCTGTCTGTCCGTCCGTCCGTTCTTCTCAAGAACGACTGGGCCAGAAAAGCTAAAACTTATGTGGAAGCATCCTGGGGTAGTGTAGATTCTAAATTGTAAAAATCATGACCCCGGGGGTAGGGCGGGGCAACAATAGGGAATTCAGGTTTTTCATAAAAATATATAGGAAAAAATTTAAAAATCTTCTCAAGAACCATTGGGCCAGAAAAGCTGAAACTTATGTGGAAACATCATAGGGTAGTGTAGATTCTAAATTATGAAAATCATGACTCCCAGGGTAGGGCGGGCTACAATAGGGAATCCAAGTTTTATAATAAAATACGAGGGTCGTTCAAAAATTACGCGGACTTTTTGCACAGAAGAAATAATTGACGACATAATCGGGCAAAATTTCACAAATAATATAAAAAGAATCTTTACTTACATAGTCTTCAAAACCTCATATCAAAATGTCGTAAATTGGTATTAATTTTGAGTGATTTTTTAGGACATATCATTAAGTCACGGCACAGCAAAATCTTCAACGTCACAAGCATTATAAAAAAATATGTGATTGAGCTTTCATTTTCTCAACATTTTCCTTTGAGTACCTGTATAGTTTGAGTAGCCTTATCTACTCAACATCAAAACACCATTTCTTGACAAGCTAAAATCTATTAAACAAGTAAAGAATATTCGGTTTTTTGTTTTAAAACCAAAGAGTACTTATGAGATATAGTGTGATATCGGTGACTCTTTATGACACGTCCTCACGTATAACCTTTTTACAGAGGTCTAACTGTCTAAAATTTCAATTTGCTATTTGTGGGCGAATGTCAGGAGTAGCCTAGTTTACTACATGTTTTATTATGCATATTTTGGACCTGTATTGCCGATATCTCAAGCATTACACATATTTTAACAACAGTGTGGTGCGCCGTCAATTCAGGAGACGTCATTTTCACAGTTGTTTTCACGGGAATCGCATTTTTGAAAATACAGAAATTTGGCCCAAAATTTATTAGAATCTTTAAGATACATATTTCTGTGAAATTTTATATGACGTCTGTAAAAGTAAATAATAGCACAGTCCGCGTAATTTTTGAACGGCCCTCGTATATATGGAAAAATCTTTGAAAATCTTCTCAAGAACCATTGGACCAGAAAAGCTGAAAATTATGTGGAAGCATCCTGGGGTAGTGTAGATTCTGAATTGTCCAAATCATAAACTCTGGGGATAGGGCTTGGTCACAATTGGTATTACAAAGGGGGGAAATAACACTGCATGAAAAGTCGGGTTTAATTTTACCTTAAATGCGATTTAAATGCTGCGATTATTTAATGTTTAAATGCATAATATAACATATTGTGGGATCGTAAATGTTAGAAAATAATTAGCATTTAATACAAGTTTGCCGAAAAATTAAAAGAACAAATTTAATAAAGTTTGAAAAATTGTAAACTTATACGTTCGGATTTAAGTCTGCCGTAAACAAGTATTATACCTCTAATATACAAAACGTATAATTATTATTAAACATGCCAATAAAATAAAGTTTTACGGTCATATTAAATTTGTTCGTTTAATGAAATTTAACGTAGATCTTTATCTCATTATTTTTTGTTAAATTTACACTTTACTTTATAATACTTCCAAAAATTAAGTTATATCCCTAACAAAAAAATACTATAGTTAACTATAGTTAACTATAGTTTACTATAGTTAACTATAGTAAATCAAAGTGTCAAAGTTTTTCAAAGTGTCAAAGTTTTCGTCAAAGTTTTTCAAAGTGTCAAAGTTTTCGCCAAAGTTTTTCAAAGTGTCAAAGTTTTCGTAAAAGTTTTTCAAAGTGTCAAAGTTTTCGCCAAAGTTTTTCAAAGTGTCAAAGTTTTCGCCAAAGTTTTT
>PRKT01001363.1:37563-66385 GCA_003671525.1 Saccostrea glomerata | reverse complement strand
GATTAAGTTTTACAAAGTATCAGAGACTTCGATAATGTTTTTCAAAGTGTCAAAGTTTTCGATAAAGTTTCTCGAAGAATAAAAGTTTTTGATAAAGTTTTTTAAAGTGTCAAAGTTTTCAATAAACTTTTTCAAAGTTTTAAAGCATCCAAGTTTTCGATAAAGTTTTTCGAAGTATCCAAATTTTCGATTAAGTTTTTCGAAGTATCCAAGTTTTTGATAAAGTTTTTGATAAAGTTTTTTGAAGTATCAAAGTTTTCGATAAAGTTTTTCAAAGTGTCAAAGTTTTCGTCAAAGTTTTTCAAAGTATCAAAGTTTTCGCCAAAGTTTTTCAAAGTGTCAAAGTTTTCGCCAAAGTTTTTCAAAGTGTCAAAGTTTTCGCCAAAGTTTTTCAAAGTGTCAAAGATTTCGTCAAAGTTTTTCAAAGTGTCAAAGTTTTCGTCAAAGTTTTTCAAAGTGTCAAAGTTATCACTATAGTATATCAAAGTTTTCAAAGTGTCAAAGTTATCACTATAGTTAACTATAGTAAACTATAGTTAACTATAGTTAACTATAGTTAACTATAGTTAACTATAGTATTTTTTTGTTAGGGATACGGAAAATTGTAAACTAACTAATACGATCAAATATTATTCTTTCATAAACTAATGTTAAATCTCTTGTATATGTGATGAAAATGTACGGATTAAACCTTAAGTTTCCATATCATTAAGATTTAAGGTTGTATTTGGTGAAATTTAATATCATTATATTATTGCATATTATTTATATTTATTCCATCAATAATTTGTATGGTTTACAGTTGTTTGTTTTTGGCAAGTATTTTACAATCATACACAAATTCATTTCTCATTCAATTTTATTAGATGTTATCTCAATGGTGTATAAATAATGAGTTCTAACAAAGTACAAGATATTTCAAAGTTATAAAAAATTTACAATCATGATTGTAGCTCAATTATAATGGAGTAAATTTTTACATACTAGTAGTAAGTAATAAACTGAAGTAATTATAAATAATCTAATATAAGAATAGAATTGTGTGTAAAATTCAAAAACTGCATTAAATCAGAACGCGTACAAGAGGTCAAAAATGAAGTCATTCTGGACTCCAAAAGACTGCAAAATCTGTGATTGAAACTGACCCTATTAAAACTGCTGCATGGGTTGTAAATGGCTTTTCAATTTCCCACAAAAAATTATATCATACTTTGCATAAAAAGAATAAAAGTTGCCAATAAAAGTTGTCCATTCTTTTTACATGTACATTTAATACGACACTCTAAGCCACTGACAGAGAAGCCTCACTCGCCCACAAGCAACAGCAAAAGGATCGGTCAGAGACATCACCTTTCTCTTACTTGGGTATCAAGATCTGCAACTTACTGCCAGCAAAGCTCTTTCAGAGCACCCTTTTATTGTTCCCCAAGTATTTTCACAATAGAATTCCATGCACTAATTATTCAAGTTCAGACTGTGAAAAATACAATAACCAAAAAAATTTTTTATATCAATTTGTTATGTCAATTCAAATTAAGGAAAAAGTATCACAATTACACAAAACAGTAGCAGCTTAAATTTGTTTCCAATACATGTAGCCCATTTCTGTTCCAACTGCTAGGTATATTGCTTGATGATTGTAACTTAATTAACATATCCTCATTAAATCAACTTTACATTGGAATGTCAGACATTTCAATAGTGATAATTTTAACTTTACCTTAAAATATCAAGAATGAGCTCTGAAACATGCACATATTAAAGTCCTGTATAAACATATGTACAAGTATCTTAACAATTTTTTTAAGCCTTAATTACAATTCCATTTTAATGGAAAAGATTCTCGTCATAAGCACTTTACTTCAAATGGAAAAAAACAAATCAATATTTTACTCTTGCAATTCTCATTTACTCTTGCAATATTAATTGTAATATTTATTAAAATCACAATTCACCCCTTTTTTACTCAGAAATGTCTCTACCTCATTTGCCTATTCTATTTTTTACATTTATGAATCACTAAGCAACTGACAGAGAAGCTTCACTCGCCCACAAGCAACAGCAAAAGGATCGGTCAGAGACTCCACCTTTCTCTTACTTGGGTATCAAGATCTGCAACGTACTGCCAGCAAAACTTTTTTAGACTACCCTTGATTGTCTTATTTTTTCCCACAATAATGTCCATGCACTTATATTTAAGTCAGACTTGTACATATATGTAATATATGAATCAAGATATAAGCCTATGTGATTGCATACTACACAATACATCAATAAATGTTTAAACAACAAAAAAAAACATAACAGTTTTAATCTATAATCAAGCATCATAGAAAACTTTCACTGTCAAAAAATTGCAACACTAAGTATATTTTTCTTATCTAACATTGAATGTGTCAATTAAAAATAAGTTAAAAAAGCATCAAATTTGTGCAAAACAGTAGCAACTCAGATATTTTTTCATCTCTAATAGCCCATCTCTGTTCAATTACTACATCCATAGGTTTGACTCTTTTAGATTCTTTATTTGTCTTAGTTCTTCTTATGCTCTGCCTTTTAGAGTGCTTTGATTTGAGAGTGGCTTTTTTGGTGTCCTGTTCTTTGAAGACTTTCTCACAATCATCAGAACGCCACGTCAGTTTTCTAATTTCATAGATAGTATCATCTTTAGAATCATTTTTTGTACAATGAAGACGCAATCAATATTTAAATCTGCTTCTTCCTGCTTTTTCTTCTCTTCTTGCCAAGAGGTTTTCAGCTCTGGAGAAGCACATCTAGCTCCTAATTTCTACAACAAACATAAAAATAAATACCTATTTGCCTATACATACATATTATATGTGTGCTTCTGGATTTATGCAATTGCATATATTAACTAGTACACAAAAGGACATAATAAATAAATTGTTAGATTTTCTTCCGAATTTTTTTTTTAAAATCGGGGCGGGCGGGCGGCTTTCGTTTTATATTTTTTTATTTTTTCAATTTTGCAAAATTTTTATTTATCTAGTCAATCGTAGTAATTTTATCTACAATACCAGAATAAAAGTCATAGTAAAGGTTCCATTATCTCTTACTTCACATCATCACCAATCTTTTCAACCAATGACCCTTGTTTAAAATATATACGCGTGAATTACAGCAATTACCATCTTTTCAGCTGTCAAAATCATGTTGACATTCGCGGAATTTAAAATGAAAGTAGAAAGATAGATGAATACCGATCCCGATCAGAATTAAGACGAAGAAAAACAGAAATAAAAAAAAATCGAGGCGGGGGTTTAAAATCAGGGCGGGCCGTGGTAGTTGAATACCAATCCTGAACAGAATTAAGACGAAGCAAAACAGAAATAAAAAATTCGAGGCAGGGATAAAAAATCGGGATGGGCGGGGATGAGAATCTAGGAATATTTTTATTATGGCCAAATCTGAGTTGATTGTAAAATTATCAATTGACCTAGAGGAAACACAGCTCAATTCTAAGTAATTAAAAACTTTACAGAAAACCACAAAAGACTATGCCATTTTTTCAAGTCTGGGTAATAAAGACAGATACTTAGCTATAATTTCAGGCCAGTGAGCTCGAATTTTGAAGCTAGTGTTGATATACATGTAAGTTGGGGACTAATGATTTTTTTGCTATTTTTTTTTGAGCATTTTACCACTATGTTTACCTGCTTGACATTGAACATGTTGAAGTGCACTTTTCTTTGTTCCTTCACAATAATTCTTTCATTTAGCAGCAAGATACAATAAAATAAGGTAAAAACCTGTAACAAACAAAATATGAAAAATTTATAACAGGTATGGCTCTCCGTAGAAAGAATATATAAAAAAGGAGAAAAAAATATACAAACAGGGTCTACTTATGACTAACATGACTAAAGCAAGAAAATAGCATTTTACACAATGAAAAAGATTCTATGTGTCATTTAGTTAAGTGAATTACATAAAAAAAAACATATAGATATGTATAGATAAAATTTATAAGACGACAAAATATGACACGAAACATACATAATGGTACCGTAGTCCGAGCACACGGGATTTGAAGATTTACAAAGTTTACGAAAATGCAAAGAATAGCATTTACAGCATTTAACATATAAAGATATACATATCTATAGTTTCACCCCAGTAAGCCACAGATTTTGTGGAAGTACATGTAAATTGGGGACTAGGGACTTTTTGTCATTTTTTTTTAGCAATTTACGAATGTATTTTACCTGCTTGACCTTGAATATGTTGAGATGCGCATCCCTTTTTTTTCGTGTTCCTCCACGACATTTTATTCAATTTAGCAGAAAGATACTGTTGATTAAAAAAAATATGAACAATTAAAAACAGATATGGTATTTCGTAGAAAAAATATACAAACAGATGTATTTATGATTAGAGCAAGTAGATAACATTCATACAATAAAATTCTTAAATGGTGGCAATCTCATACACAATAAGTTGTACAACAAATGATTAGTTCGTACCTCATACTGGGTAGCCAAATATCTGGTTAAGTCACTTTCAGAAGGAAGGCTCAGCAAGTTCAATGCGGATCATTCCTATAGCACTTCAAACTTTTCTGGCACAATATCTGAAAGAACAGATGTATCTTGCATGGTTTTTTTGTTCAAACTAGGATTAATTCTGATGAATGTAATAAAAATTTGAAAAGTTTATAGATGACAGACGTATACCAACCACAGATCAGTCTTAAAATGGCCCAGGTGAGCTAAAAAATCAATTCATGTGATTTTATTGATCTTATCAGAAAATTTAAGAAATCTTACCTTTGTGTTAATCTTCATACTGCTTTTATTTCTTGTGATCATTTAGATTCCTGTAAATAATGCATGCATAATTGTGCATCACAGAATATGATAGCTAATTTTAATAATCATGCTTAAGTATTTAACGTAAGAAAACTTATGCATAGCTCAGAATCCATTACTTTTGTATTTTTAGGATAAGGAATTAAGAATATAGGCCTAAATTTCGTCTTGTTTACTTGGTATATATAGCATTTCAAGTTATTGCAGTATTTTTTATAGTCTTATGCTAAAAGATACAAGTTAATAAAACATTGTTAGGCTATTTGTGTTAATTGAAAATTTGAGCTGCATGGTTCTCACCATTTTCACAAGCTGTCCAGATAGACGGCGCTGTGGGGAATTGTCTCAGGCAGTCGCACAATCCGCTATTTCACAAGCTGTCCACATAGCCGGCGCTGTGGGGAATCGTCTCAGGCAGTCGCACAATCTGCTAGTGATTTTGAGTATGCATTAAGAAATAAATATATATTTTATTACATTGTACAACATACTCTGTTAATGCTGAACAGAGGAACACTAAAATTCTAGAACCAATCCCAAACGAGGAAATTCTGGTTAAAATCCATCTTTATGAGAGATGTTTAAAAGTGTTGAATAATAATTACAAAATTTAAATAGCGCTTGCCCAAACGTTTTTACTGCCAGGCATTTAATGTGTAGTGCCCAGAACAGTAACATTATCAGTAGCAGAGGCAATAATTCATTCAAGGACACATGATAAAATTTCGTACATGTAACTTGTTCCTACCGCTATACAGGGTCGTAATTGTCTTAATCTTCTGTTAAAACAGAAATTCCATCCAAAGTTAATCATGTTTCTTCTTTTCATGTAACTCTCTTTCGCCCCTTTGTCCCATACAACATCATGATGAAGTTCAACATGGCTGCTCGAAACACTCCAAAAAATTGAATTTCGGCGCGGTGTGTTGTTTTTAAATTAATTGCTTTTCGAGCCCGACTTCGATCCCGATGTAATTGTACTACAGTAGTAGTCGATAGAGAAAAAACAAAGTTATATTCCACAGTTTTGAAAAATCTACATAAGGGTTAAATAATTAAAAATGAGAAATGAATAAATTAAAATAAATAGGGTGCCTAAATATTATTTTTCAAATATGTTTCAACATAAGTTTACATTAAGTATAAAGACTTATTTATGAAATATCTTTATACCAAAAATATACTTAAACTTTAAGAATAAGCATATTTACTTTTACATGTCGATATTCTTAAACGAAACGTATAATCTTCTTAATTAAACTATATTATTCTCGACGAATTTTGCATGAAATATGATTATACTTATTTGAAAACTGTAGTTAATTATATCACAATTTATCTCATGTAAAATGTACCGTTATACTTAAATTAATTCAAAACAAGAAATTTACTGGAGTAAACGAATTTATTAAATTATATTAAACCCGACTTTTCATGCAGTGTAAGCATGGCCAAAATTTCACGGGTGAGCGATATGGCCCATGGGCCTCTTGTTATGTTTTCACATGACTTGATACAAAAAGTGTTGCCATTTTTTTCAAAAATCAAAGGAACAAAATTTACTAATCTGCAGTTCTTCATTTAATGCAAAGTGCTTTACAATAACTATAAAACCCCCAAAAAATATATTTAATTTTTTTTCTAGTATATTTAATATATTGATAACATGAATATCAAATAGTGTATGGTTGCCAGAACTTTCAAAATCTAAATGTAGTAATGTTGTCACCCTCTTTTTCATTCTATGAGAGATAGAAATGTAAAAATATCATGATCAGATATTTTGTAATGACATGATTTATTCATATTCATGTTCAAGAAGGTAAATGACTCAATTCTAAATGCAATTATTTCTCATTAACCTATTCTAAATACGAGGGCCGTTCAATAATTACGCGGACTTGTTGCATAGAAGAAATATCTGACGACATAATCGGGAAAAATTTCACAAATAATATCAAAGAATCTTTACTTATATAGTCTTCAAAACCTCATATCAAAATGTTGTACATTGGTATTAATTTTGAGTGATTTTTCAGGACATACCATTAAGTCACGGCGCAGCAAAATCTTCGACGTCACAAGGATTATAAAAAATATGTGATTGAGCTTTCATTTTCTCAACATTTTCCCTTAAGTACCCGTAAAGTTTGAGTTACCTTATCTATTCAACATCAAAACACCATTTCTTGTCAAGCTTAAAATCTATTAAACAAGTAAAGAATACTCTTTTTTTGTTTTAAATTCAAAATTTACTTATGAGATATAGTGTGATTTGGTGACTCTCAATCACGTTCTTTATAGTCCGGATAAAGTTAACTTTTCGTCTTTAATCTTCTTCCCGTCCTCCCGTATAGCCTTTTTACAGAGGTCTAACTGTCTAAAATTTCAATTTGCTATTTGTGAGTGAATGTCACGAGTAGCCTAGTTTACTACATGTTTTATTATGCATATTTTGGACCTGTATTGCCGATATCTCAAGCATTACACATATTTTAAGAAAAATGTGATGCGCCGTCAATTCAGGAGACGTCATTTTCACAGTCACTTTCACGGGAATTGCATCAGAGAAAAATCACGTCCGAAATCTAAATACATAATAATAGAACAATTTAAAGGTACATTTGAGAAAATTGTTGAAAAATATCGCGAATTTTAGAAAATCAATGAGTTAAATTTTTGAATCCGCATGCTTTTGCTTCAATTTTTTTGTCGTGCGCCGTACCTCTCCATCAACGATATCAACATACCGATAATTTTAGTAGAATTTTTTTAAAATACAGAAATTTTGCCCAAAATTTATTTGAATCTTTAAGATACATATTTATGTGAAATTTTATAACTATATGACGTCTGTAAGAGTAAATAATAGCACAGTCCGCTTAATTTTTGAACGGCCCTCGTATACACTACATATGTTGTTCCCTTAACAGTCTGTTATGTGCAAAGTGCTGCTTGATTGTTCTGTAATTTCTAAATTTAATTTGAATCATTAGCTCACCTAAGCCGAAGGCTCAAGTGGGCTTTTCTGATCACATTTTGTTTGTAGTCCGTCTGAAAGTCTGTCTGTAAACTTTTCACATTTTCGACTTCTTCTCAAGAACCAGTGTGCCAGAAAAGATCAAACTTGTATGGAAACATCCTCAGGTAGTATAGATTTAATTTTATTCAGATCATGACTCCCGGGGGTAGGGTGGGACCACAATGGCCGATCAAAGTTTTGCATAAAAATATGTAGGAAAATTCTTTTAAAATCTTCTTCTCTAGAACCAGTGTGCCAGGAAAGATGAAACTTATATGGAAGCATCCTCAGGTAGTGTAGATTCAAGATTGTTCAAATCATTACCCCCATCCCCCCGGGGGACAACCAAAGTTTTACATAGAAATGTATAGGAAAATTCTTTAAAAATTTTCTTCTCAATTATAACAAAGCCGTAATTGATCATTTTTATATAGAAGCATCCTCAGGTAGTACAGATTCAAGTTTGTTCAAATCATGACCCCTGGGTGTAGGGGCTGGGCCAAAATGGCCGAACAAAGTTTTTCAAAGAAATATTTAGGATTTTTTTTTTATAAGATCTTCTCAAAAATTGCAAACCCATATGTAATCCTATTTATATGGAAGCATCCTCAGGCAGTGTAGATTCAAGTATGTTACATCATGACTCCCGGGGGTAGGTTTGGGGCCAAAAAGGCCAACCAAAGTTTTACATAGAAATATATAGGAAAGTTCTTTAAAAATCTTCTTTAAAAATAGTAAATCCATAATTGTCCTTATTTATATGGAAGCATCCTCATGTTGTGTAAATTCATTTTTGTCAAAATTATGACCCCCGGGAGTAGGGCGGGGCCACAGTGGACGACCAAAGTTTAACATAGTAATATATAGGAAAATTCTTCAAAAAACAAAAAAAACCAAAGCTATAATTCATCATATTTATATGGTAGAATCCTCATGTAGTGTAGATTCAATTTTGTTCAAATCTGGTCCCCGGGGGGTAATGGGGGCCACAATGGCCGACCAAAGTTTTACATAGAAAAATATAGGAAAATTCTTTAAAATCTTCTTCTCAAGAATAGCAAAGCCATGATTGGTTATGGGACTACTTTTGGATTAAACTTTTCAAAAATAAACCAATTTGTAATTTTCCTTGGCCACAGTGCTCAAGTGAGCGATGTGGCCCATGGGCCTCTTGTTTTTGATTTATTTTTATTTTTATGAAGTAAATCAAATTGATCTGTACTAGTATAATTTGATATGGATAAGGTTGGCTTGAAAGGAGGGGATGGGTAACAGTAAATGGAATTATCAATTTAGTTATCATTTCTTGAGCATGTTTAGTGTGTATATGTGTATTTAGGAAACTATCTGTAGTTTTAAATAAAATTAATAATATGAAAAGTGAAAAGCCGACACTGTTATATGCTGAATCCCCCTCCCTTTCCAGTATGACTCTCACTTTCATATGTCACCTTACACAGTCAAAATAAACTAAATTAATGAAAGCAAGATATTCACATGGTGTGTGACCATTTTGCAACCTGCAATTTTACAGGATCCAGACAGCAAAGGACAAATAACATTATCAGGTTAAAATAGTCCGTGTCATCAAACATGATTTGGTGTTGAATACAAGGATTTAAAATAATTTTAAGTCAAATTCTCATAGATATTACATTACAGTTTTATAAAAATTGGGTCTTTTTGGTGTATATTCTGAAATTCAATTTTTGTTCTCTCGAAAGAAATATTTCATTATTATTTTTTTCCAATGAAAATAATGCAATTTATTTATTTTCATCAATATACACTTGGATTAATACTTCAAGAAGGTTTCTAAAAAAACTTTCATGACTGTACATGTTGTCGTCTCACTGTATCAGTCCGTAACACATGACCAACCTATTGCTTATTCTTTACACCATTTTTTGACAACAAAATTTTAGCAAATTTTTGAGTCATTGCCCTTTGCTTTCCATTGCTACGTAATGCAATACTCATTCAGCTGATTGGTAAGTTAAAATCATGCTGGTGCCTCATTTGCTAATCTGACGCCGAAAAATATAGTAAACTTTTTTATTTACCATATCTTCTAGTCACTTCAAATCTACTTTTCCGTGAATAATTTACCCTTTCTCGCTGAAGTCTCGTTTACTCTCGCCAAAGCCACTGTTAAAGCTACTCTGAACTCATCAGGCCTTATAATTTGAAGAACACAAATAAATAAAAGGTTCCGAACACATTAGTAGGGATGCTTTATCCAGAAAAAGAAAACAGTTACATTTTCCAAGTCTAACACGTAGTCTTTTAGTTAGTTCTTCAATTCCCTCCTTTCGTAATGTTTGCTTATACGAGTTATCGTTCCTGTTAATTCCTGTTAATGATGATACAAATTCAATTCAGTTGAAGAAAAGTCATAGATATTATACCCAGGTGCAGGGTCAAATGGGTGTATGTCAAATGGAGAGATGAGATTTTGTTATTTATACGATTTGACAACTTTTTGGGAATCATTACTCACGAAGCTTAAAAAAATCTACATTGAAGAACTCTTTCCAAATTTGAAAAACTAAATTTTATGATCCTTTAAATTGCATCATTTTGTGTAAAATGATAAATCATAGACATGATAGTTTATGTATATATCCAATGTTTTATTTCCTTTAATAATATCATGTGTCATTTGACAAAATTGACATTGGTGAACCTTGTTTTCATTCTTAATGACAAAGCATGACTGAAACTTCAATACATGTTACTGGTGATGTGAGAATTTACAGATTTAGTACACTTGTTTTCTTTGTATAAATTGTGTAAAGATCAGTTTTACATCAGATATAGACAGGGATGGGGTAATGGTAATGTGTAATCTTAGTTGACTGTAATTAATTACAAAGAAGTATATAGGGTACGGGCCATTTAAGGCCCCCACTCAGAAAATGTTTATCTTTACTATGGAGAGGGATAAGGCAAGGATGTTACTAAAAATATATAATTTAATTTGATCAGGTGTTCCGTTGCTATGGAAACCGTCGTCAAAATCATACACCTTCAGACCTCTAAATCTGGCATCCAATGCCATCTATTGTAATTTAACCAATCTTTAATTTTGATACCAACTGTATTGTCTTAAGTTAATGATAGTATGTATATTTTGGGATATGTCAAAGTGACTATTTTACTAAGAAAATATATTTTAAATTTAATAGGTATTCCGTTACCATGGAAACAGTATTCAAACTTATTCCATTATATCTGAAATTATGACTTTATTGACAATTAAGAGATCTGTAATTTTGGTAGCATCTATAAAATCTTCCTTAAATATTTATATTTTAGATACCCTAAGATGATTTTGTACTTAGAATTATATTCAATTGATAGGCAAGTCCGTTGCCATAACAACCATTTTGTACAAACTTATTCCCCTAGATCAGTTTTTGTTGTTGTTTACCAAACAAAAGCAATCGTTAATGTTTTTATACAATTTTTTCCGATTTTTTTTTGGTTAAACTTTATATTTTTAGGAATAAAGAAAACAAGATATGTTTATTAAACTCTTTGCGCCCGGCGGCAACAAAGTTCGAAAAAGCTATTTTTAGCATATAGGTTACAGTCAAGGTCACAAGGTCTTTGACCTTGGTGTCATTTAAAGCACTTAACAAGTGTAGTATGCATACCAAATATAAAGTCTAGTGAAGTATGCATACCAAACATAAAGTCTATCTTCTATGGTTCAAAAGTTAGAGCAAAAGTTCGAAAAAAAACTATTTTAAGCATATAGGTCACAGTCAAGGTCACAAGGTCATTGACCTTGGTGTCAGTTGAAAGTGTTTAGTTAGTGGAGTATGCATTCCAAATATGAAGTCTCTATCTCGAACGGTTCAAAAGTTATGGCGAAGGTTAAAGTTGACAACAGACAAACAGAAAAACAGACAGTCAAATAGATAAACAAACAAACAGACAGACAGGACAAAAACAATATACGCCCCAAATAAATTCGGGCGCATAAATATTTAACATTTTAACACAAACTTGGTATTTAGGGACGTGGTTGTTGACAGGAATCAACTTGTCTCTCTTACAATAAGTCTGTCCGTTAATGCAGTCCTTTCCGATAATAACTTTGTAACTTAGAAAAATTAGAAGTTTATCTTCTAGTACATGTATACATATGATTTATGATTTGATTTAATGTCTAATTCAAAGTTTTGTCAAAAATTGTTATACCATAATCACTTATAAAATTCAAATCACTGGCAGATGAAAATATGAAAAATGTTAGTATTAATTGGATTTTATGAATTATCATTTTACGGAGGAATTTATTTAAAAAAAACATCTGTATCATTCAGCATAATTTTGCAATATGAACATTAAAATTTTGCATCGCATGATCATATTTGAAGTGCAGAAATAAGTAGTGAAACCACATATTGACATATTTTTTTATATTTATGAATTTTTAATTTATTATTCTATAGCCAGAGTGTCGCCCGCGTGGCGCAGTAGTTAAAGCATCTTTCTATAGAGTCGCGAAGTAAGGAGTCAATCCTTACGTCGAGGGATAGAATCCCACCAAGGGACGTGGAGGCCGGTCCTTTGTTTAATCTGAGGTCGCGTGTGTAGTAGGAGACGGCACGAAAAAGATCTCTCGCTGGTCAATTGCCCTAAGTGCCCAGTATAGGTTAGAATCTGTTGCCCTTCATCTGCAAGTGGTGGTATCTCAATATAAAGAAAAATTCTCAACAGGCACATTGAAAACAATCTATCAATCATTTTTAATTTTCTCTCGATTGAAATTGATGGCCTTTTCCTATTAACATGTACAAAAATTCTAGTATCAGAAAGGGAAGATCGTGTTAATACTGCCTGCAATACATTGTTAAATAATTCAAAAGGCATAATGATGTAAGGTTTTTAAAATTAAACATAAAAATGTTAAAGAAAACAATACGAATTCATGTAACTGGCCATTCAGGAGATACTCAAATTCAATGAACAGGTTTGTTTGTTTGATTTTTTTATCTACCCTTTCGAGAACTTTTTTTTTATATTAGAAATCTTATGTCTCGATTCCGAAGTGAGCTTTGAACCCTGTACTGAAGGATATTCTGCGCTATACTCTATGACTCATAGGCAAATGATCTAACCACTGCGCCACACAGGTGCACCAATAGACCTGGTGAAATATCGGAATCTTGTTTTGATATCATAGAGGAGGAAGGGTGCAATCAGTAAAATATACCGAGTAATCAATAACTTTCTTGTCTTTTGCCTCTTCGATAAAAAATTAATTTCAACTGGTACAGTGTACTTTTTTTGAGATTTTTCCGAGAAGAAATACAACTACACGGGTAAGAACCTTGACTGTATTACAAACTACGAAGGTAGCAATGACACACGCACTTTCTCAACACTCAAAAAAATGTATTTTAAAACTTCCTATCTGTACAGTCCGGAAAAGAAATCACAATGTTTTAACTAGTTAATTGAAATAAAAAGGAAATAATTATTATAATATTTAAAAAAAAAATAGTTGAGGTAAAAAAAACAACAACATTATGTTGAGTGTTACTGCAGTAATCAGTAAAAAAAATGTTTAGAGATAGGGTATATGACCTTATGTATATGTACATGTATAATGGGTCCTTCGTAATACAACTAAGTATTAACCTATTTAATTTGATAATTCACACTATGATAGTTTTTATAAAAACACATTAACCCTAAAAATTCAGAAATTAAATTAATGAATTTTTAGAATTAAAAATGTGATGCATTTTTATTGTTTAGTTTTGACTATAGAAATAAAATGTTGATTCAAAACTTTCTTACTATTTACTTTTATTTAGTCCTATTTATTTATTTATTTATTTATTTTTTGTACATATAAATAAGTTAATTATGCAATAAAATTAAATTATAGAAATATTAATATTATTTTTGTTGTCTATTTGAGTATTTGTACTACACATTTATAGAAAAAAAATATTTTAGTTGGTTTTATTGAAATTACTAATGCACCAAACTTCTTAGAATAACGTTGAATTTTTTACGCGTCTGGTTGGCCGTACATTTGTTGCCTTGTAAACAGGTAAACAATGAACGATATAGGAAGAAATGACAACGTACAAAGTAGATTTGGAAATATGCACACACAATGAACGTATTTTAACATGATCAAATAATTTTACAAAATGTATACTGTGTGTATATTTCTTCTGTGAACTGATTTGATGTACAGTAGACGACGTTCAAGCGATTCGAAGATCAAACTCGATCATCGCTTTCCTTGTGATCCACACCCGTACATTCACGTGTGTACATCAACAGATCAATGTCGATTCCGATAAAATATATTGTTTAATCACAAATATGTTTCAAAAATAGATATGTCTCGAACTTTAATGTCGAAAATATACATGAAGCAATCGATAGATGATGCTACCTTCGAAATAAAAAAAAATTCAACACATGTTAACAACGTCGTCGTCTTTTTCCGTACATGCTTGTGACGTCACGCGAGTCAGAAAGTGCTATTTTTCTCAAGGTTTTTAAAAAAATTTTTAAGTGTGTGCGACTTTATGAACAAGATTAATTTTTTGAATGAAGACTTTCTTTGAAAATATCTTTTACGTGTGTAAATATCTATTGTTCAAGGCGTCGCACATACCAAAAATCGCCGATAACGATGCTAAAAATCCCACTTTTAGGCGTTTTCTTGTAAACTTAGTCACTTTAAACCTTTAATTCTCTGCATAGCACTTAAATCAACATATCAATTAAATCATAAAAGAAAAGTATAAATTCTAATCTTTCAAAAAATATCAATTTCATTGAGGTTTATTGACGTTTAAATTGTTACAAAAACGGGGGCCAAACTATAGTAGAAACCCTATATAGTTCTTTTGATGTAATTGAAAGTAATGTGTAATTGGCCACATTTTCAATTACAAGTAATGGTAATTTAATTAATTACTTTCCAAAAAGGCTTGTAATTCACAATTACTTTTCAATTACATTCAATTACATTTATTATAAATAAATGAAAAATCTTCCACTCCCCACCATCGCAAATATTATTCAAGAAAGATGAGCTGATTTTTAGAGCAAATATTCTGATAGAATTTCTTAAAAAGAATTTTATCATATAGTCATATTTCCCTTTTAAACATGTTGAACTAAATTGCCAATTAAATATTTTCCCATTTTATTTTCTTAAAAACTTCTTAATCACATTAATCTTTGTAAAGTTAAGAAATAAAATTTATATTTTGATTTTTTTAATTAATTAATCCATATCAAAATAAGTAGTCCAATGGCTTCTAATCCTTTTGTTTGCAATATCTTCAGCTTATGTTAGAAGTTATTGTCAGGTGTTATAAGTGCCCTGGTGTCATGTACATATTCATTAATTATATATATTTTTCACACATTTTGACCTTGTGTCTTGGTATTTTTATACAAACACACCTTTGAATTTAAATTGTAGTTTGGCACAGAATAAGTCAAATACCAACATATTGAGAATATCTTAATTATTGTTGTTGAAATGAGGAAGTAGTATTAATCCAATGTTTCATGAATGATGATTCCAAATTTTTAACAAATAAATTACGGTAAAACCATGAGTTAATTTTCTACTAGTCAGTATCTATGTATTCCTGTCACAAATACCCCAGTGAACAGAATCTTCAGTGTGGCAGGAAAATCTTCATATCTAACAGTTGTAGGTTAGGAGACACAGTAATTGAAAATTATATGAACATCTTAATAAATATTATTGTAAAAATTTGTTGTCAAATAATCTGATAAAAATATAAAGGATTAGGAATGTACATGACTATTTCCGTTAAAATTTATAAATGATTTCTTGAATATAATGTGTAATTTAATTAATTACATTTGCAAAATAATTGTAATTTAATTAATTACATTTCAAAATCCATGTAATGGTAATGGTAATTTAATTAAAGGTTTGGGAAAGTAATTGTAATTTAATTAATTACATTCCTATGTAATTGAACCCATCCCTGGATATAGAATGCATATACATTATTCACTGTGTTTCTGTAAATATTAGTTATTTAGATACACCATACTTTGAAATGTATAAAATTGTTAAAGCTGAACACTACTCATAAATAAATACAAGCACAATGTTATAAAACCTGTATATTTGTTGTTACTTTCCCTCTGGCTTAAAATAATGGCATAAAGTTTGATAATTCCATCCTGACAGAATAGTATTACAATGCAAAGTGTGTGTCCACACAGGTGAGACATGTACAGCGAAGAACTCTAAAATGTTTAAAAAGTTCTGGACCTATGCAAGGGGTTAATTGTAGGGATAGTGATGAGTAAAAAGAAATATGGCAAACTATGCCTTTCATGAGAAGTGTTCAGCTTTAAGTTGATCAATCCAAAATTAAAAACATTATTTTATACATACTGGTACATGTATGAATAAACATGTATCATACACAAGGACCCAGGATCATGAAACAAACTTAGACCTGAGTCAAATTTTCTATCACCTATAAAATACTAATTAGAAATTTGCCGATTACAACTCATTTGAGAAGCAATATTAAAAAATATTTTAATTTGGGTCTTCTCGACCTTTCCAACATTTTATAATAAAATAAAGATTTTGACTTAAGCTTAAGATGTTTAATGATCCCGGGACCAGGTAAATGGGTACATGTATATGTAAAATATACACATGTAATACTGTTCATATTAAAGTAATATTAAGAAATAAAATTAAAGTAAAACAATTTATTTCAGTTTTTTTATAAAACATATCATGTTTTGACAAAGCATAAGTACCAGTAATTTATTCAGACACCAGGGGTGGTAGAAGGTTGGTAAGAGCAGTACATACAAATAATATTTGGTCAGCAAAGTCACTTATTGCTAAAGCATAATACCCTGTAAAATTCTAAAATTCTTTATCTGTTCCATCTTGCGTTCTACATGAATTCTCGCAGAAGCTATTCTACGAGTAGTTTCTACTTCACTCCTACTAAACTGTAGTTCTGATTTAAAAGGCGGACAATAGAGTTTAATACCTTTACATTTCAAATCTTTAGCTATATGAATAAAACCTTTGTCAACCATGACAGCATCTCCTCTCATAAGAAGATGTATCAAACCACAATTTCTAGTTATTTCAACATCAGAAGATGATCCAGGCCAGAGTTTTGAAATAAAAACTACAACCCCTGTCATACTTACTCCAACAAATGCTTTGAATGTGTCATGTGATTTGTAATTAGAAAAAGTCAGGGACTTTTTTTCTAATGAAGATGGACTTTGGATGAAAATCTCAGTGCAGTCTAAAACTACACGTGTGTCTGAAAATTTTTTGAAACATTTAGGAACATGTAGCTTCAAAACTTCAAGCTCTGGCAAAAAAACAAGAGATTGCATGCACTCATACATAAAAAGTATCCAGAAATTGAAAATTTTTGACACAGCACTTGAATGCAGTTTAAAACGGAATTCAAGATCTTTCAACAGTAATCCTAATCTAAATCTCATTATCTCTAACAAAAATTCATCTACCCTTCTCAGTTTTCTTTTACGACCTAACTTATTGTTATTCATTGTGCCCAAAACCTCTGTTGACAGCTTGTCGGCTCCTTGTTCCATAAGAGAATAAATACTGAGAAAAAAGTGTCACTGTCAGTCATTCCTGTGTAAAACATCATCAAATCATTAGAATGTTGTATAGACTCAATCGTCATCTCCGGTAGGTTGGTATCTATTCCAACGGAAACTAAGGACTGTGAAAAGGTTTGGGTCTCTTTGGACATATTTCCTGATCCACTGGGTTCTTCAGGTGCCATCAAATCAACCAATGCACTAGCAGAATACCTACAAATTTAATATAAACAGTTTCAGCCGTTCACTCCATTAACTGGGTCAGCTTCAAAAAATAAATCACATTATATGTCAAATCATATAAAAAAAAACATCCAGGAGATTTTCTGATACAGTAAACATTCTTCTAAATGTAATTTAATCAAACTTACTGTAATTAATAAATTAAGAAGGGAAGTGGGTGGTGCATGGCCCCTATACTGTTAATTAAAAAAGTTGCCTATAAACACTTCATATAAACAATAAATATGTGTTAATGTTTATCAGACTTCAGAATGATTATAGTTGTTAGTCTATGAGTTCATTTTGAGTTTAATATTTTTTTACAGTATTAGATAGCAACTGAATGCTACATGTAACGTTAGAGTATAGTACTCACGAATGGTGATTCAATATCCCTGCTTTGTCTGTGTTATTAACTGAATTGTCTGCACGTTTTGGGCCACTGCTGTATATTCTCTTGGGTGGAGTATCTTTTTCTGTTTTTGGGGCAAGTTTTCGCTTTGTATTTTATTTCTGTCCTGAGAAGTTGGCCCGACACCTTCTTTGAAATGATCTGAGCACACTCGAGTATAACTGATAACTAGTTGTCTTCAAGTTTTTTCTACTTATCAAGCGAATCCAAGCACGTCTTGTGTACATGTACAATTCTTTAGGAAGTTTATGTAAAATTACTTGCCTTCCAAATAAACCAACCCTGCCACTAGAATTGTGACATTTCGTGACAGAACAATAATATTTTCCCATGTTTTTCTTCGCTTCGTAGCCTTACGGGAAGTTTATATACCGTCCCGCAGGAACGATAACTTTTACAAGCAAACATTACGAAAATCCGGAATTGTACAGTAACAACAGTTGAATTTCACCGATATTATAATTTCAATATACATTTGTAACAATGTTAATATCAAAACCTTAAAAACTCCAATAACTATAAATTTCATTTCACTCTACATTCTGCCTATTTCATTGGGAAGGGAGTCTATAGCTCATCTATAAATTATTAATTTCTTTTATGAATGTATTGACCGGATTCACATGGAACGCCTATATATAAAACCTGGGGTGGGGCAAATGTTGTAGTGTTACAATGTATAGATCATATACTTGAATGCTTGTCTCTTCACATATATATTTCTAGGTTGATAGGCACATTATTGAAATTAATTAACTAAAGTTTCATGAATTTCAATTTATTTAATTTCACGCTACATTTCTTCTCATGCAGACACACTTGCAAAATTGTATTCCACCATTTCATTGTTTTTAATCGACGTTTGGACTGATCCAATCTAATTAAAATTAGATGTTAGATCCGCTCGCATACTCGCTGCATTAACATCTAACAACATCCCATAGAGGTCACGTCAGAGGTCTAATTCGTAACAACTCTAGACTTATTCGCTTCGATTTCGTCAACAAATATCCGATGATTTTGCCAGCGACAATTTCATTGGTTGGTAGAATTTGACCTCCGACGTGACCCTCTATGGGATGTTGTTAGTTGATAGTGTAGCTAGTATGCGAGCGAATATTATATATTGTTTATTATTGTACTTACATACAAAACAAATACATTTTTGGAAACTGCTCGCTAAGATCCATTTGATTACATAAAAAAAATAAAATTGGATGAAAATTTTTTTTTTGAAATATTTAACTTCAAATTTGAAAATTTTAACACCTTAATAAAAATTCAAAAGTCAGCTACAAATGTAAAGTTCACATTTAATCATTCATGAAAGTTTCAAATCTCTATTTTGCGTAGTATTCTCTATGAAGGTCGGGCAAAAATTGTGGCAATTACGTCATATTTCACGATCGGAAGTAAAATTAGAAAAAATGAATAAAAAAGATTGAGTCAAAACTATTCCCCTTCACCTCCGAAAGTTTCATAAAGATTCACCGAACCGTTACAAAGTTATCGGTGTAGGAAAAAAATAATAATAAGAAAATTTACAATAATAGAAGGGTCTTCAGTGGAAGACCCTAATAATCTTTACCAACAGAATCAGTAGAAGGTCTTCCGTTGGAAACGAAAGACATTAATTATCAGTACATGTAGGTAAGGTAAGTTGTGTATGTCCTTGACTGTGTTTATTGACTTTGAAGTGAGCTGTAAAGGTCACATGTTCCTACATATTATGACGGTTTTGAAATTCACTTTAATTCTAATCTATATGAACACATGTTTACTACTGGTTTAGAGGAAAAAGATTAAATTAAATTGAATTTCAAGATCTATAATTCATTTGAAGATTACATATTAACTTTCATGGAGTGGCGTTTTACAAAGTGAAGGAGTCATTATTAACAAATATAGACAGTTCTACAAAATTAATCTGAAATTCAACATGTATGATTTACAGAGTTGGGAGAGATTTTCTTTTCCACCTTCTAATTTCTGAATACTTCTTTTACAAGAAAGTTCATGGACTGTGCCTTATTGTATAAAAAGGGGAAAGGGACTTTGGAAAAACAAAAAAGAATCATTAAACAGATGGTTAGATGAAAAGAGGTTTGTGCTCTTCGATCTCGTTCAAAATGCGTTCCATGGTTCCCGTTGCAAGATAAAGAAAATAATCATACGAGTCTGCAAGAACTAGTTATCCTACGAGACATTTTCTGTATAGCGAGTTCAAACTCAGGCTCGTTCGGATTCTGCCTTCAGATAACAAAAAACCGATTGTTTGAAAAGTTTTAAATGCGACTAATACTTCTTCAATTTTTTTATTGTAAAAAAATTGCAGTAAAAATAAAAATATAACATATTTAATCTGTATCCACCATTCGACTTTTTCTCCTCAAAGTTGAGGTATACATGTAACAAAGGGGCAATCTAGCCTGGAGTCCAAAATGAGATTAACCCGGTTATGGTATTTTTGATAAAGTGTAAACTTTCTAACTGTTGAATAAATTAGAGAGGGTCAATGTGCTTTGAAATGTATTAAAGTATTTTCCGAGTCATGCATTAACGATAACTTTTTTTGTACATGATAGGGTACATGAAATTTTGATTCTTTGTCTTAGTTTACGTATATATCTTGGTATGGTTTTATTTCAAGAAGAAAGTGTGTTCAACATTAACTCTGTATGTTCTGAAAATTCTTCCATTGCCTTTGCTGGCGTCTGTTTATCTCCGCCCTTACGAAAACTGCTCTTTCAAAAGTAAAGAAATTGATGTCACTTGCTGCAAAAAGTTGTTCTAATCACTGACAAAAATAATTTCAATGATTATTTAAGCAATATGAATAAGATAAAGATCTCCCCCCCCCTCCCGTCGACAAAAAGATTATTTGAATAGAAATCACAAAAAAGTACATATGTAAATTTATAAAGGAAATCAAAGCTTATTTGATATTTAAATTATTTGATTTCAGTATAATCTTATTACAATCAATTGAATCCCAAATTATATATCAACCCATGGTTTAATTTGCCATAAGAGAGAGAGAGAGAGAGAGAGAGAGAGATTTAAAAGTCGGATTGCCCCATTTTGTTATTATAATTATATTTTTAAAAAATGCCCTCATACAGAATATTATGAATAGAAAGCATAACAAATAAAACTAATGACTTTTTGGTTGTTAAGGAAGTTTTTGGTACCCCTAGAAATATTTGCTTGTACCCCCTTGAATAATAACCCTCTGTAGACTATTTGTATGCAGATATCTCATTTCATTGAGTTCATCATATCTTTAATTTTATAGATCATTTCTCCACACTGACTATGGAGGAGGTATTCGTGTTATTCTGTTTTCTGTGTTCTGACTCCGGTCCTCCTGACTTCACTGACACAGAGTGGCTGGACTTGCTTAATGAGATACGAGAAACGGCGTACGATACAACGAACCCTGTAACACGTGAAGAAGCACAGCAGACTCTGGACAGACTAAAGTCACGTGGTTACCTTTGGGAAGATAAGGAAAAGATAAGAAAGGACACAAAGGATGAGACAATGTATAGGATAGCATTACAAAAAGCAGACAATGATATACCATTCTATTTCAGTAGTTATGACACAGCCAGTGTGTACCTGAGATCACGGAGATACAACAGAAAACCTGGAGAGAAGTGTGTCATTAGTGATGACAGTCATTCTGATTCCTTACTGATACTCCGTCTACAGATGAACATACTGACTCACGTCACCATGGAGGACACGGGGATATATGATAACATACACCGGATATGTAAGTCTGTGCAAAGAAATGTCATTTTTCTCAAAATACAGAAAATATTTCAATTGATTGATTGGATTCTAACGATATAATTCCTAAGATGTTGACTATTTCATGAGTCTTGTACTTCGTGGCTGATGCTTCCATTCTATCTTCAGAAGCTTTATATTTTTATTTATTTTAAAACTCTTCATTGGGTTATCTATATACTTTTGTATAACTTTACTTCCTTAAGAAATATTTTGATTGAAATTATACATGTAATACTGTGACAATTCTGGATCATGATTTTTTCTACAGTGAATGTTTCAAATCAAATACAAAAGGAGATTGGAGATACAAGAAAAGAATTTCTAATGGACCTAAGAAGAGGTGAGGCTGTACATTACAGAGGAAGATCACAGAACAGTGTAGATCACGTGACGTGCCTCTGGAGATACAGTAGACCTGACATCGTGAGATCCTGTATAGGTCTACATCCACACAACGACATTTACATCATCGACAACAAAGCTTACAGAAAACCAAGTAAGAAAATTATTATAATTGAAATGTTTTATTCAGGTTTACAACGGTTTATAACGTTGGAAATTTACAGTAAAATTATACAATATGCACGAGAAAGAGAGAGAGGGGGGATATGTTTGTCGATAGATAAAAATAAGTGCATACCAAACATAAAAATTAACCGTATTCTGCACAAAGCTGAAAATATTTTCCTAACGGTAATAAGTGTGTGTATTTTTTATAGTTCAATAACTACACAAAGCACACACTGCATGTACAGGGAACCTTGCATACTATTAAATAGTAATTTTACACAGCGTTAAGTCTACATGCATAGCTTGATGTACTGATCATGCAATCTTGGTGATAATGAGGTTGTTTCCAGAGAATGAACAGCTCTGAAATTTGGTTATCCCCAGTCCCCATCCTCACAATCTATATCATCATAAGTAAATTTTATAAATATGGAATCGATCCCCAGCACCTGCACCCCCCGGGCCGGGCCGGTTTTAAAAGGGGGGATGGATAGGCGACTTTTTAGTAAAGCGGGATGTGATTATGAAATACATACCCTGTTACAAAAAAAACATACATGCATTTAGTATGTATTCATTAATTCTGGAAATAAATAATTTTGATTTTACAACCAAACATAAAAAAAGCTACAACCTGAGACAGCGACATTCCAGGCATGACTCGGTCGATTCTGTACTACATGTTACATGTACCTCATCCGAAGTGGTTGATGAAAAATAAAAAAAAAAATTCTTACATTTTTACACATTATATAAATGGTGCCTGTTTTGGAGGGTAACAGTTGAAACTGACATTCCAAGGAAAACCATTGTTAACCGACGCGTCAGCGGAGGTTGACAATGGTTTTCGGAAGGGTGTCAATTTCAACTGTAACCCTCCAAAACAGGCACCATTTATTTTATTATACTGAATGTCATTTTTTATTAAAAGGTGTTTGAAAAAAAATCGGCGATTGTCTTTACGTTCACGTTTATAAAAAGCTTTCAAACTCCCCGCTACTTCGAAAAAGATTTACCAACCTCTTTATTGTTTATTTGATATTCTAAGAGTCCTTTATCATCTAAAGTTTTGTTATCTAGCACTCGCAAGCATGTCTCGTCTGTCGTTTCTTGTTTTTAAGGTAGGATTCTTCTCATATTTCTAATATTTAAAAATAAATGAAATTTTCACAGAATCAAGAAGACAATATCAGTAAGCGATAGTATCCGCGAAATTAAATTTGACCGTTTTATATCAGAGGCAAGGTCGGGTCAAAGTCATTATCTTTTTCCTTGATATTAAGAATAAAAAATAACTGTTGCAAATCATATGATACCTACTTCTATTTTAAAAGTTTAATGATTGTTCTTTTTGCATAAACACATATTACTATATCGGGTCTATAGCAAGATATAACCAAATTTAAATAAATAATGTAATTTAACTGGATATTAGCTAATCCAAATTTTCTCTGTTTTTCTTAATTTTTTAAAGATATATTAGTTATTTTCATATGCTTCCTATATTTAACTTTTTCTTATTTTCACATATAATAAAGTAGTCTTATAAATGTACAAAATGATACAAAAACAAAAAGTTTTGATCGTTTAGTAAGAGAGAAAAAAAACTTTTATGGATTTTTGGCACAAATCTGCACTTTGATAGGAAGTGTTTAAAAGCTAATAAAGTTCCACTTTGTTTGAAAAATCATATTTATTTGATATATTTTGAAAATTTAGTCCCTCATTATTAATCTAACTTACATTTGAAAATTTCTCCAAGACTTCGATTGTGTAAAAATTATACCTAATTCATTGTTCTATGATAATTTTGAGAGGCAGAAAAGAAGATATTTTCATACGCCACCATTCCGTCAAAAATATACTCCCTGCTAGTTTTCAAACGCAGTTTACCATTTCTATTTAAAGTTGTACAATTGAGATGAGGAAAGAAAAATATGGTATTGTAAATTCCTTACACCTCAATATATAACACATATAAGCAAATATACTTTGAATGTTTCATCTAGTCAGAAACCAGAGAAGAATCCTACCTTAAGTAAGCTACATCAGACGCAAGCTTTTATTTACATCAAGTTTATACCGGTTCTTTCAAATGCGCAACTGACATATTGAGAATTCTACGGTGAACCGTACGCGCATAATTTCCACGTTTGTGGCATTACCGTTGTGTTACCCGTTGCCATGTGTGTTGCCTATATATAAGGCTGAGGGTAATAGTATATAAATATTGCATGTAGTTGAGTGTAACATTGAAATTTTTCACCCCAAGAAACCATTGTCAACCGAGGCGCAGCCGAGGTTGACAACCCATAAGAAAAAGTACTATTAGAATTCAATCGGAGTATTCAGTTGACTACTAGTTGACGGTCAACTGACCGTCAATTGACCATTAGTTGAATTTTTGCCATGCAAATGAGGGAGCAATCAACTCATTTGCAAAGAGTGGACCACTGTTGAATGCTCCTCTTTTTTTCTTTTTAGTTGACCGCTAGTTGAATACTCCTCTATTTCTTTTACAGTTGACCACTAGTTGAATACTCAACTATTTCCTTTACAGTTTACAGCTAGTTGAATACTACTCTATTTCCTTTACAGTTGACCGCTAGTTGAATAATCCTATATTTCCTTTACAGTTGACCCTTAGTTGAATACTCCAATATTTCCTTTGCAGTTGACCGCTAGTTGAATACTCCATTAGTCAGTGCATGAAGGTTGCTTTCATTAAATATTTGAAAAAATATTGAGGGATATTTGAAATCTAAGACAAGCAGTGTTCTTGAAAATATGAAAAGTCAAAACAATGGAGTTTCTAAATTGACATAAATGTACTTGTAAATCTATATGCATTATAAATGAATTGAGCTGGCACACTAGTACGCTCATAAGTTGTTACATGCCTTCTTCATTTTTTTGTGCAGAAAAGGTTATATATAGAATTAGTCTAAAGTAATGGTATATTTTTACCAGCACAACAAGAAACACAACAAAACACTTGATGCATGACGAGTTTTCAGAATTATTTCAATTTAAAAAAGAATACACAAAAATAGGGACCTATACTGGCTACAGTTTTTTGTATTCCTATAATCTGTTTAAAAATAAAAAGCTTAATAAAACAAATCTTTATATTTTATATACTTACAATAGTACATGAGATATATTTCACACGCTGAATCATCACGAAGACAATAATGTTTCAAATCAAAATTCCCACACTCTACAGAAAACACACATGTACTGATTCAAATCTTGGTTGTTGTAATTATGGTATAACAAACCCGATCTACGATAATGTAATTTTGAACCCAGCATAAATGTAGCGTGGAGGAATTTTCTAACAAGTCGGAGTGTTCAACTAGTGGTCAACTCTTCTTTTACATGAAATTTCAAAGTATTAGCATTCAACTAATGGTCAACTGGTCGATTCATGCAAATCAGTTGATCGCCTTTCAGAAAAGCATTCAACTCCGAGTGGTCAACTGTTTTCGCAATATCAGTTGAAGGCTAGTTGACGGCTAGTTGACGATTATTTGACGGTCAACTACACGTTTTCGTATGGGAATGGTTTTCGAGGGGTGAAAATGTTCAATGTTACACTCAACTACATGCAATATTTATCAATTATACTGAATGTTTTATACAAATACATATTAGAGTGAACCGTGCGCGCATAAATTCCGCACAGTCGCTATTTTTTGTAATACCACCCGTCGTCAAGCAATGTTGACTGTTGCTACGCTGGAGGGCGTGGCTTCATTATTCAGCGGGTAGCAGTGTTTTTCATCAAATGTTTCTCGACGAATCAGATTCAAGTAATTTACATGAAAGTATAATATAACGGATTGTTAACTGCGTTCAAACCAATCAGATTTTAGCATTTAACATGAAAGTATAATAAGAAGAAATATAAAGCGATTACAGGAGACCCAACCCATTTTTTCTGCTCTTGGAAATTGTTTCTGAAATATGTTTTGTGAAAACAAAGTTTCATATTATAAAGTTTGTTTGAATTTTGTAGCTTCAGGATGGCAAGACATTACCATAATTTACTTCTTATTCGAGAAAAACTTTATTTTCACGTAATTACGCGAGACAGTGTGCTCGCCAAAATTTAATTGTTGCGTATAATAGTATTCCTTAAAATTATATTGAGAAATAACCACGATTCGTGAAAATTGTGTCCCTCTAATCAAAAGTCAATGACTATCTCAAGAAAATAAGGTACTGCAAAAATTTAGTGATCTACAGTAAGCTGTGTAACTAAAAAAATATAATTTCCTTTGTGAGAATGACAAGAATTTGAGCAGAAATTCACCTATTTCGGTAGAAACAATTGTTTGTTTAATTTTACCTTTAGTACTCTTCATTCACTGTATCGAGGAGTTATGATTCTGTGAGTCGGATGACATTTTGCCTTTAGATTTTATTTCATCCGCCGTCTTCTGTTAACATTTGAACCATCTGAACTTCTATGTAACCGCTAAACAAAAATGTATTACTATTACTTAAAATTGTGCCTTGGTTGACAATGGTTTTTGTATGGGATGAATATTTTCAAAGTTACCCCTTATACGTTCATGTGGATTAGGTAAAGTCCTTTTCCAGCATCAACCCCATGCATGGAGGGATAGGAGGGGAGTGGTCAAGGTAATGAAGGATTCAAATCATTCTGTAATGTTCCTGCGTATCGATTTGGGATTTTGATAAACCATCTGAGATTCATATTATACCAAGTACATATAATACGGACATTTAGAATATAGAATTTAAAACTAACAAGACACTTTTAATCGATCGTCCGTTATATTTTCCTGACAACATAGCGAGGAATTCTCATCTCGGGGTTGGGCTGGTGATAAGTTGAAGGATTATTTATTCTCATTATGTAAATCTTCTTATCTCATTCTCTTGATTTACGCAAAACATCCGCTACTAATAAGAATTGAAAAAAAATAATTGATGGTTCGGAAGGAAACAAAAATGGTAAAATTGTAAGTAAGTGTTTTCCTTGTGTATGACTTTAAATTCGGAATTTCAAGGAATACTCGACTATATGACTATCAGTCGGAAGGACCGACGATCGAATAAGGAAAGGACATTCGATTATTAAAAAAAGAAAGGGAGTGAGAAAAGGAAGGAATTCTCATCTCAAATTTGAAGAGCGTCCTTCTTCAAACAAAAATATTGGTAGTATACATCCTCAGACGATTAAGAGCTCAAGCACATGCATGTAACAGTATACAATGTATGTATAATTTTCCATAACACAATATCTTCAGATCACTTTCAAGGTACAAATGGAAGATCCAAATAAAGAAACTGAAACTGAAGTAATTACTAATGCAAGTTTACTGCGATAATTATATCTCAGTTACTGACCATTTTGGTTTCCTGATAAAATATGAAACGCTTTAATACGGGACTTTGTTTGAAATATTAATGTACATGTAACTTGATCACAAACCAAATGCCAATTATACATTTATATTTGCATATCCACTGCACTTTCCCACTATGAACATGTAGTCATCAATAGCATTTATAGCACTATAAACGCAATTGCTTTTACTATGAGTGCAATTGCTCTATGACACTTGTGTAGAGCAATCTCTACTACAATAGTATAATGTGTTGAGAAGTATATATACAAAATATTTCATAAGAGGAATAAAAATAAGTTTTTAATAATATTATTTGAAAAAAAGGAAATTCAGAATATCTAAAATTGCTGATTTATATCTTTAAAAATTCAATTTTGGTCAGTGTATTTAATTGTATAATAAAACTTTTTAAAAATTGTAGAGAACTGTCATATTTTTATTTTTTGTATCATGCATATTTGAACAAAGAAAGATAACTCTTCACACTTGGTTAATAACATTCAGAAATAAAAAAATTCTTTAACTAGATCTAGTATATCTATTTCAAGAATGATTTCAGCTTTTAAAAATAAATAGAAAAACTAAAAAAAGAATTATAGAAAAGCATTCTGGAGTAAAAGTCATTATAAAAGCATTCTCTTTTTTCATCATAGTGTTAAATTATTGATTTTCGTTAGAGGGTTTTAATAACGTTGATCGATGACGTCACAACTACAACAAAACAAAAATGTGATGACGGCACTGCTTGTATCCAGATAACTGTGTTAGAGAGGAAAATACTTTACATGCGCGGATCTAGAGGGGGGGTCGGGGGGGTCAGACCCCCCTGGAATTTCCACGGTTAAAAATGTATATATTAAAGCAAGAGAAAAGTCACCTTGGACCCCCCCTGGAAAACGCTGACCCCCCTGGTGAAGATGAATATGTATGAAATGGGTATGAAAAGTGAAAGATTCGTGGCAATAGAAGTCATAAACTACCCCCCCCCCCCCCC
>PRKT01001363.1:18895-37445 GCA_003671525.1 Saccostrea glomerata | reverse complement strand
AAAATTATTGATTTTTGTCAGAGGGTTTTAATAACGTTGATCGATGACGTCACATCTGCATCAAAACAAAAATGTGTTGGCAGCTCTGCTTGTATTCAGATAACTGTGTTTGAGAAGGAAATACTTTATAAATTGTATGTGATTTATTAGAGAAAAGGAGCATTAACCAGGTTTACTGATTTTAAAGCCGTATGTTTTTCTTTACTGAAGACAAGAAGCTGCGTCCTTATGTAAGTCAGGATTTCCTCTGATATTCTTGAAAAAAAAATCAAAGAATGCAAATATAAGTAATAAACAACGATTATTCAGTGAACATGGCATTATGAATAGCAATAGCTCTGCTGGCATATTTTCCATGATGCGCTAGCGCGCATCATGGAATATGCCAGCAGAGGAATTGCTATTCATAAAGCCATGTTCACTGAATTTTTGTTTATTTCTTAAATAACCTGTCTGACGTGTAGATTATGTGTTTACCCCTCCACCTTCTTCAATTTATTTTAATATGTTTAAACGCGCCTTGCTTAGAATTTTTCTAAGCTTTCTATAATAAAAATTGATTTTACAAAAAAAAATTATAAATGAATGCGATTTACGAGAAATCAGACGTTTTTTTTCTTTATAGAATTGGGGGTGTAAATTAATTTTATTTCAACATCATATCCCTACATTAGGTGCCTCTGAATATCTGTGTATTACATAGGAATTTCATATAATTTTTTTATATAAATTTTCGTGAAAGAGTTTTTAAGTTATAAATACGCTATTTAACAATGCAATTTTATTTTCAGAAAAAGCGAATAGTTGACTATCGTTCGAACAATAATGGAATCGAATGTTCAATTAAGGAAAATTAATATTTTGACATCTCAAATCTTTAAATCGTTTAGTGTTGAAATGTCATACTTTCAGGTGAACACCATAACTATTCATCAAATGTCCGATGTCTACTGTACTGCTTACTGTTAACTGAGAAATATCAGTTTAATCTCAATGAACCATCACACAGGATCACAAGGGACAAAATCAGACAGAGGTATTTCTCTTATATTTCTGGTGACGGCTTGGTAGATCTTCCTGATGAAATCACAGAAACACATGATGGTGTAATAACTTTTAAATCAGACGACACCCGACATGACATCATGTACGCCTTTGTTACGGAGTGTCTGGTGGAGGACAGTGATCTGGAGTTTTTCCTGACCACGGCGTCACGTGACGTGATCTCAGAATACTGCAGGCTCTGGAATCATAAGAGGAGTAAGGGAGAGAGATGTCTGTATGTACCGGACAGACCGGAGAAGATGTACGACCTCTTCATAGACAGTCTACAGCTGGACATCATCACATACTGTGCCGTGTCTGACTGGAGGATTTGTGACAGGATCTGTGAAAAGGGTAAGCATAAATTCTTACAGCAATTTTCTTACAAATTTTCTAGTATTCCATTCACACATTTAAATAAACACATATTTATATTCTTCATGTATGACTTTCGATTGCTATAATAAAATTGATACATCCTTTTGTACGTGAACTTAATTAGAATTATAATCAATTATCGATATAACTCTGTACATCTATCAAAATAATTTCTGTAAAAAAATAATTAGGATTTATACTATTTAAAGGAATAACTGTCTCATACTTATGTTTTTGGTTTCATGATGTAATAAAACGAGTAACTTTCATGATAATTTGCATAAACGCCGAAGTTATGCAGTGTCTAGAGCACTGAATGCTAAAAAAATATGTGTGTGTGGAGGAGGAAGGGGGGTGGGGGGCGGCTGATTAGCTATATGTAATTAAAAACAAGCCACCCCACGTCTTCTTTATTGTTCCTTTAAGATTTACAGCTTATAAGTATATTCAAAATGATACAGTCAGTTACAGTACAGAATTGGATAATTTACAGGAGAACAATATGTGCGCACATAAAAAATAATAATTAATGAAATAGAATGATGGAAAAATACAATTATTAGATTACAAAATCACCTTTTCACCTCAAGCTACAATAAATATTTTAACCAAGGTTACACATATCCTTATACATTTGTAGTTTGCAATCAGTCATTAATTTGAACCTCTTCACCATTTGAGAATAGTATACAGACACCACAAAAACATATAGGTGATTTTATATATAACAGTAGATCTATAAGGCATGCCTAAATAAGAAACTAAACAAAACACCCGTAGGCTGCTATACACGTGGTATATGGGAATTTATTCCGGGGAGCAAATTTTCTTTATTTTCTTTATTAAGTATTGACAATTGCAATAATATGAACATCACTAACCAACACATAAAAGCTTTATAGCTTATTTCTAATTCATCAAACAGATTATATTAATTTTCTTAAAAATGTAGAATTATAAGGGGGGGGGGATATCATGCCAAGAAAATCTTTTTTCGTGTGTACGTGGGTAGGTTCCAACTTCTTTTCCAGCAATATTTATTTATCTGAACATACTACGAGGGGTGATCAAAAAGTTCTCGAACTAATTGAATAACTTTCAAAAAGAAATAATATTGGGTTTCAATTTTGTAAATGTTTAAGTGTTGTCCTCTCCTATTATAATGCGCATCTGCAACCATTCTGCCAATGCGCAGATCATGTGATATTGGCGGTCACGTGACATGCTCCTTAGCGTTCTGTCTTTTTGCGACACTTATATTTCTTGCTATGTGATATTTTTTCATTAACTCATTAGAAGTTCGAAAATAAAATAAATCAAGTTCAATAAACATGGCGGAATAATTTGATTTGTGATGATCACATACACTAACATTCAGGTAAGAAATACAAACAAAATAGCAATTATTGATAATTTGAACCGGCATGAATCAACCCCGCTTTTGTACTATTACAAAGAAATTGAACCCCACCCCACCCCACCCCTCCCCAAAATAATAATAATAAAGCTGGGAGAGGCTCCTACATTATTTTTACTATTTTCCACTCTTTAAAATGAAGTTTAAAAACATGAATTTTACATGTTGTGAATAATTTCTTCTTTCACATTGTGTAGTGGGAGTCCCTAGAGAAATACTACAATGGGACCAGGAGGTCAGAGAGCGGTATGTGGAGTACGCTAAGAGAGGAACACAGACAGTCCACCACGCCCGGGGGATGATTGTAGGATGTGCCGGGGCGGGGAAAACTACGCTACTTAAACGTCTGCTTGGCTGTAGTGAAGAAAAGATTAAGGAAATAAAATCTACGGAGGGTTTGGAGGTGCATGAGGAAATATTTGATATATGTGATGAAACAAGATCATTAAAAGGTAACAAATACATGTACAAGTGCTAGTATGTAAAAAAGGTGCTTAAACTTGAGAGAGGAAGAACGAGAAAAAATTCCTTCCACAAAATATAAATATGACATGCCTTTTTCGTAATTTCATCATCATTGGTTTTTTTTATTAGACCTAAAGATCCATGGATTTTTTTAAAAAGAAAGCAACTTTAACTTCTCTTTCTATTTGTGCTACATGTTATTTTAGGAATACAGACATTGCAAATCAACACTTTAGAGTAAAACTGATATTTAAACAATGGCAGACTATAATATATACATGCATATAATTCTGATAAATTGTATTGTCGACAGTAGAATTGAGTAGAATTGCAAGTTATGCTTAACCAATTAAATTATTTTTATCAAATATTTTTTTCTTAATTTCAAATAATTTTAGCGCTTGGTTGCTTAAAAAAAAAGAATATAATTAGTTTTTCATGCTATTAAAGAACATGTCAAAAACACATCTTATTGGTTTTTTTTATTGATGATAATTTAAAAACATTATAGAGTGTGAGATATGTGGTGACTTTTTTCAGCAAAGACAAGCCAGGAGAACATTGAGCAAGTAAATACTACAAATGCCGACGCAAAGTCCTTGACATTCTTTGACTTTGGAGGACAGTGTGCGTACTATGCCTGTCACCAGATTTACCTGACCAGGAGAGCGTTCTATGTTGTGGTGTTGGACGCCTCTAAACGTCTTGACCAGAAGGTGGACGAGAGAGTGTGTGATCAAGATGGTAGCGTATTCTGTGGATGGACCTATGGAGGTATAAAAACATATACTTTCTAACCTTTAATTTAAATATAATATGGTAAATTTTCAAATAGGTATCGTAAAAAAGACACTATAGTATTTACGATTGGCATTATATGACTGGTCAGTTTATTTTTCGATTCTCCTATTTTTCGTTGTGTACCTTTTAACTGAAAATTTTCGTTTGAAAGCAGAAAATTTTTAGATTTCTTTGAAAGCAGATAATTTATTTATTTCATAATTAAAAAAATGATTGGAAATTGCATTTCACCATGCATTTCACGAAAACTCCATCATTTTCAACGCACTAAATTGCAGACGGATTTTCCTGATAAATGGTTTTCCGATCATGACAAGAAGCACACGGCGGGTGTGACTGGTCTGCAGGGGATGCTCACTCCTCCATGGCACTGATCCTAACTCCTACGTTTTTAGGTCTTTGTTTGCTCTATTTAAAAGTTAATATTGTGTAATGGACGGTTTAGCTTAAGCTTGGCCTTAAAACAATTTCATTATTTTATTCAATTATAAAAAATTCTGCACTTTTTCAGCTTTTTTAGCTTACCTGAGCCGAAGACTCAAGTGAGCTTTTCTGATCAAATTTTGTCCGTCGTCCATCCGTCCGTCTGTCTGTCTGTCTGTCTGTCTGTCTGTCCGTCCGTCTGAAAACTTTTCACATTTTCGACTTCTTCTCAAGAACCACAAGGCCAATTTTAACCAAACTTGGTACAAAACATCCTTGGGTACAGGGAAATTTAAATTGTTAAAATAAAGGGCCAAGTCCCATCACAAGGGGAGATAATTAAGAAAAGACAAAAATAGGGTGGGGTCATTAAAAAATCTTCTTCTCAAGAACCACTGGGCCAATAAGGCTGAAACTTGTGTGGAGGCACCCTGGGATAGTGTAGATTCTAAATTGTTTAAGTCATGACCCCCGGGGGTTGGGCGGGGCCACAATGGGGAATCAAAGTTCTACATAGAAATATATAGGAAAAATCTTTAAAAAATCTTCTTCTCAAGCACCACTGGGCCAGAAAAGCTGAAACTGATGTGGAAGCACCCTGGGGTACTGTAGATTCTAAATTGATCAAATCAAGACCCCCGGGGGTAGGGCGGGGCCACAATGGGGAATCAAAGTTCTACATAGAAATATATAGGAAAAATCTTTGAAAATCTTCTCCTCAAGAACCATTGGGCCAGAAAAGCTGAAACTGATGTGGAAGCACCCTGGGGTAGTATAGATTCTAAATTGTTCAAATCATGACCCCAGGGGGTAGGACAGGACCACAATGGAGCATCAATATTTTACATAGATATATATAGGAAAAATCTTTGAAAATCTTCTTCTCAAGAACTACTGGGCCAGAAAAGCTGAAACTGATGTGGAAGCACCCTGGGGTAGTAAATCAAGACCCCAGGGGATAGGGCGGGGCCAAAATATGTATTACAAGGGGGAAATCTGGTAAAGAACAATATGACAAAAGATTCTCAGGTTTTTACATATAATCAAGCAATAATGGTACAAAAAAGCAGCTTAAAAAACAAGCATACATGTACACTTATAGGAAGTCCATTAATTATTTCATATAATCATTTTTAGTTCACCTGAGCCTAAGGCTCAAGTGAGCTTTTCTGATCACATTTTGTTCGTCGTCCGTCCGTCCGTCTATAACTTTTCACATTTTCGACTTCTTCTCAAGAACCAATGGGCCAATTTTGACCAGACTTGACAATAAGCACCCTTAGGTGAAGGGGGATTTAAATTGTTAAAATAAAGGGCCAAGTCCCATTACAAAGGGAGATGATTAAGAAAAGACAAAAATACGGTGGGGTCACTAAAAAATCTTCTTCTCAAGAACCACTTGGCCAGGAAAGCTGACACTTATTTGGCAGCATCCTTGGGTAGTATAGATATTGTAAATATTAAATTATTAAAATCATGACCCCCGGGGGTAGGGCGGGGCCACAATAGGGAATCCAAATTTTAGAAATATATAGAACAAATCTTTAAAAATCTTCTCAAGAACCACTGGGCCTGGAAAGCTGAAACTTGTGTGGAAGCATCCTTGGGTAGAGTAGATATTAAATTATTAAAATCATTACCCCCCAGGGGCAGAGCGGGGCCACAATAGGGAATCCAAGTTTTACATAGAAATATATATAATAAATCTTTAAAAATCTTCTTCTCGGGAACCACTGGGCCAGTAAAGCTGAAACTTATGTGGAAGCATCCTTGGATAGTGTAAATATTATATTGTAAAAATCATGACCCCCGGGGGTAGGGTGGGGCCACAATAGGGATTCAAAGTTTTACGTAGAAATATATAGAACAAAGATTTTAAAATCTTCTTCTCAAGAACTACTGGGCCAGGAAAGTTTAAACTTATGTGGAAGCATCCTTGGGTAGTATAGATATTAAATTGTCAAAATCATGACCCCCGGGTGTAGTGTGGGGCCACAATAGGAAATCTAAGTTTTACAAAAAAATATATAGAACAAATCTTTAAAAATCTTCTTCCTAAGAACCACTGGGCCTGGAAAGCTGAAATTATGTGGAAGCATCCTTGGTTAGTGTAGATATTAAATTGTTAAAATCGTGACCCCCGGAGGTAGGGCGGGGCCACAATATGGAATGGGTTTTACATAGAAATATATAGAATAAATCTTTTTCTCAAGCACCACTGGGCCAGGAAAGCTGGATATTACATTTCGCGTTGTAACAAAGCTTTGTTACAACGCGAAATGTAATTACAACGCGAAATGTAATAAACCTGGATTATTACACTTCGCGTTATTACATTTTGCGTCGAAATCAACGCAGATTGTTATAACGCAAAATGTAACAACAAATATTTGAGAGGCAAGATCAACGCAAAATGTAATAACGCAAAATGTAATAACACGATTTTTTTTATTATTATCTCGACGCAAAATGTAATAACAACGCAAAATGTTATAATCCGGGTTTATTACATTTCGCGTTGTTATTACATTTTGCGTTGTAACAAAGCTTAGAAATATTTCATGATAACAATAAATCTTAATCTGTGAGTTTATCTTTGAGTCTGCCTTACATGTATGTTTCTTTTGTAAGGTTTTACTTTTAATACATGTACAGGGATGGTGAAAGACGGAGAGATATATTTTAGTATAATCATTATCCCAGACAAAGTTTTGGAACACAGTGTTTATAATGAAGTGAACATCAAATTTTTTTCATTGAATTCTATTAAAGAATGGTTAATTTATATAACTAAGAAAATCTTTGTCATCCTTTACGAGGGTTGTCCGTAAAGTTCGTGGACAAGCTAAGAATTAAACAAAAGCTGCGTCATTGATCTTTATTATTAGCATATTTCTAATCCTTTACTAAATGTGAACTGAGAAATGTAAAATCTGATTCAATTTCAAATGTTTAATTACAATTATGACTTCACAATTAGACTTGGAATGGAGACCCGGAGCACCGCGAAATTTTAATTCAAAAATTATTGATCACCTTATAAATTTCATTTGTATTTAATAAAATTCTGTAGAAATCTGGATGACTTTTACATTATGAAGTTGACAAAAGTTATGACTTCGAACCTGCAAAATTTGACCATTCAAAGTTGTAAAATGGCTGAGCAATCAAAGTTAGAACGTATTAAGTCGGATCGGAATTCTTCAAAAAAGGGACGTTTTCGGAATAGGTGGAGCAGTGAGCAGTGATAAAATTTTGCGTAGACATCAAATAAACACCTACAGAGACCAAAACATTTTGTAAACAATCGGGAAAACATAGTAAAAGAAGCCGTACATTAGTATTTAAGTGGCATATAATATTTTCGGACTTAAGGAACAATTTACAGGATGACATGCGCGAAGGATAAACCATCACTCCGAGATTGCAGTGCTGTAAAAAATGTCGTAATGTGACTTTACCGTATTTCCGTAAATTAAATCGTTTTTACGCGGACAGAGGTTGGAGGATTGCAGGATATGAGACAGGCATTGTTAAATATTATTTTACGTATGAAACCTGAGCATTTTGTGTACATATTATGACTGGTTAAAGTGACATATAAGAAATGTATTGAGTTAAACGGTGACTGTATTGGGAAAAGGTACATGTACTCGTATAATGCTTTTGACGTCGGGTAACGTCAAGAATTTTCATTTGTGTGCTCCGGGTATGAGTGTGTATCTTTTTTAATCTGATTAAACTTTAACTATTTGTGCTTTGTATTTGTTGAAATCTCGCATGTTAATAACATAAAACATGAATTTAATGAAAATAATAGTTTCATGTATTATATCAATGTTTTTCAGTAATTATCAATGTTGTCCACGAACTTTCCGGACAACCCTCGTAGATTATAGAACATCATATTTTATTCATTTTACCTGCAATTAAAATACTAAAATAGTCTTAATTAAAAGGAAAGAAAGCACTCAAAACAAAGACATAATTTTACCTGTTGATGAAAATCGCTTAGGTAATTAATACAATAGAAGCAATAAAAAGACGACCCTGATGAAATATTTACTGTCTGCTAGATTGCCGTACATGTGTAATATATCTTGTTAAGCTCAAAAGGATTGAGTTGACTTAAAATCACTGAAAAGGCCAAAAATTGATTTTATAAAAAATATTTCTCTTGATTAGATCAATTGAAAAAAGAAAAATTTTCATCTTTTAATTGCAGACTACTTTGTGTTCTGGATAAAGTCTATACATACCTACTGTGGTTCCGACAACGAAAAAGATATAAAACCCATAGTTCTAATTGTTGCAACACATTGGAAAGAAGGAATCAGACAGTTTTAGGTGAGCTATTTTTACCTAGTGAACATTTCATTAGCTCACCTGAACCGTAGGCTCAAGTGAGCTTTTCTGATCAAAATTTGTCCGTTGTCTGTCGTTGTGGTCATCGTCGTTGTTTCACATTTTCGAATTCTTTTTAATATTTTTTAATCAAGAATAGCAAAGGCATGAATGATAATAATATGGAAGCATCCCGAGGTAGTGTAGATTCAGGTTTGTTCAAATCATGACCCCTGGGATTAGGGTGGGACCACAATGGTTGATTAGAGTTTTACATAGAAATATACAGGGAAATTCTTTAAAAATCTTCTTCTCAAGAATAACAAAGACATGAATGATCATATTTTTATGGAAGCATCCTCAGGTAGAGCAGATAGATTTTGTTCAAATCCTGACCCCAAGGGGTAGGATGAGGCCACAACATGGAATCCAAGTTTTACATAAACATGTAGTAAAAAATGTGTAAAATTCTTCTTTTCAAAAATAGCAAAGCTATGATTAGTCTTGTTCATATGGAAGCACTCTAAGGTAGTGTAGATTTAATTTTGTTCAGTCAACCCTGGGTGTATAGGGCGGGGCCACAATGTAAGTTCGAATGTAAAGGCCAATAAAGCCACAGGTAGTCAAAGAAATATGCAAGCTCCCTAAGTTAGTGAAGATTCAAGTTTGTTCAAATCATACCCTCTCCCTTTGAAGGATTGGTTGGGACCACCATTTGGTTTAAACTTTTCAATAATAAATTGATTTCTGCTTTTTTTCCTAGCCACATTGCCCAGGTGAGCGATGTGGCCGAAGGGCCTCTTATTATTACATCAGTACCAACTTAGCACTTAATCCCACCTCTGATGTTTTAGAGGTCCGTGTTTGCTCTGCTCCTGTTTTGTATTGTTTTATGGACTTTGATATAGAATGCTGAACGTTATATCCGTATCCTTCATGTACGTATTTACGCGGGAATGCAAAGTTCTCACGAGTAAAAGTGATGAACAGTAATTGGAAAAATATCTTTTTTAATACAGGATACGAATGAACTGGTTGAGAGCTTGCGCCATCAATTTCCAAAGACATCCAATTTATCACAGTACATCAAAGACGATAACGTTTATTGTGTAGATTTTACGCTACCTCTACATGATTTAGAAACTTGCTTCTTCAATATAGCTTCCAATCAACGATGGCGGGAAAGCATTCCAAAAGAATGGTCTTTCTTGGGATTAGAAATTAACCAGAAAAAACATTTAGAGCGGATCTTAAAAATTTCAGAAATAACAACAAAGGTACCAGAGATTATTACTGAAGAACAGGATGATTCAGAGGAAGCTGAAAAAAGAAGACAGGATATGCTGCAGTATTATCATGATGCCGGAAAAGCTTTATATTTCAATGAAAATTGTCTGAATGAGGATGTAATTATTGACGTCCAATGGTTTATTGACGCCTTCAAACATATCATCACAGACAGACTACATTCAAAAGGTATGCCTGTAGCCCAGGGGGACTGGGATGAATATTACAAGACTGGTAATTTAGGAGATCAGCTTCTGAAAGAGATTTGGAATCATGAAGATGAAGAATTATTCGAAAAGCTCAAGGAAAAAGACAAAAATTATCGCATTAGAGGTGGATCATATGAGAAAGATAAACGATATCTGCAATTTCATAGGAAATCACTTCTCGGTTTTATGCAAAGACTTGGTTTACTGGCCCTTGGTAAAAAGTCCCACTATGTTCCATGTATGAACAGGAAAGAAGTGGAGTCTAATCTTTCAAATCTGATTAACAATTCGCACAGTAAATCGTCAGTCCTGATTTATAGATTTGACTTTTTACCATTTTTCTTGTTTTATCGCCTTATTGTCCATTGCATGCAAGAAGATGATTGGAATGTACTACAAAATCAGGGCATATCTTGCCTCTACAAAAATGCTGCTTTGTTTTCTTGTATGGAAAACACCTTCCTTTTATCCGTCACAGAAGAGTCTATACAGCTACAAGTATTTTGTCTGATACAAGAATGTTTTTTAGAAAGGGCGAAAACGTGCAAGATTCAAGAAAGAATTGAAGACCTGTTAAATAATTTAGCGGGAACATTTCATAGAAAAATACAGTTTGTAAGAGGCTTCCGATGTCGAAAAGATAAAGAAAAAACGATTGCTATCGATATCAAAGGACATTTCTTACCAGAAAAAAATTATATTCCAAAAGAAGACTGTAAAATGGTGTGCCCTTTACATACGATTTCAGATCAGCATGTCATTGATACAGCTGAATTTACTAGATATTGGAGATTGGAGAGAAAAACCGTACCTTAAATTTTAAAAAAATTAGAATATTTTCTAATTTAATTTAGATTGTTTGATGGCTTATAAATTTTTAAGTAACTTGTACCCACAGCTCATTTCACCTATGAGCCTCGTAGTTTTATTGCCCCTAGGCGTAATTTGAAAAAAAAAGATTATTTGGAAATCCTCTTTTTCTCTTTGTTCGTCTTTTTTCCTGTCTGTCGTGTGAACTTTTTTAAAATCCCGACTTCTCAAGAACAACCAGAAAAAAAAAACAAATGTTGGTACATACATGTAGCATCCTTACGTAAATGGCAATGAAAAAGAACTATTTCTAAGATTGGAATATTTGATGATGTTTTTTTTTATTTTCTAAAACTCCCATCTTAATTACTGCTGCAATAAAAATATTAACTGAAAATATGTGTCCATAAACCTTCAAGTTACGCATGTACATAAACTATTTATCGATGTTAGCTTTCAATAATCAGATTTACCTATTTCTAAGATTGGAATATTTGATGTTTTTTTTTTTATTTTCTAAAACTCCCATCTTAATTACTGCTGCAATAAAAATACTAACTGAAAATATGTGTCCATAAACCTTCAAGTTACGCATGTACATAAACTATTTATCGATGTTAGCTTTCAATAATCAGATTTACCTACACAGATATGTAATAAATTACGAATATATTGACTGTACAAACAATATAAAACGATATCAACCGTCGATTTTTAAATATAATATTAGAAGGTTTATGAGTGTATATACATAGATCATGTAAATGTATACATGTAAAAAAAAAAGAATAAAAAATTGAACCCGAATAATAATTTTATATTTTTCATATCTCCACATTTAAAGATATCATCCAGGTGGCCAGTTCATCTGTCTGCCTCCCATAACATGTATGTGAAGATGTTGTACTGACTGGGCCCCATCTTGTCCATCGTTAATTACTGAGGGAAAAAATAGAAATTGGAAAAATTTGAGAAACAAAATGGTTGACATTGACGAATCTTTAACAAGGCAAACCTATAAAATTGCTTTGAAAAATTCTTCGTATCAATATGTTGTCAATGTCGTGATTACATTTAAATGCATTTTTTTTGTATTTACATGTTTTCACTCAGCTTAAGTTTACCTTCTTTGTTATACTTCTACATATGTTACTTTACCTAGTCTGTATCCATTCGATAGAGTCTCCTGTTCTGCAACTTTCTTGGCAGTAAGTAAAAGGTGTCCTAAAAGCTGAAAAAGAAACTTTCCATATCAGAGAAATTATAATTAAAAATAAACATTTGTGCAATTGCATGAAGACATGACCTTGAGGTTTAGCCTACTTTTCAAATATTTTAACCTTGTTCATCAATGTGAATAAACAGAGAAAGGTCTTTAGTAATCCAAACGTGCATTGCATGTACCTGTGGCAAGACTGTTTCGAACATACAAGTACTGTGATTTTTTACCCTGTGACATTGACCATGAAGTCCAACTTACTCTTCTGAAACTGTAATTTTCGTCATAACATTTGAATGAGAGGTCATAACATTTGAATGAGAGGAGATATTGCTTCCACATTTCATAGAAGTAATACTTGCTTCAAGACCTTTCTCAATACACTACAATTTTTTACCTAATGACATTAACTTAAAATTTTAATCATCTTTATAAAAACGCTACCTTTCCTCATTATTTTTGAAAAAGAAGAAATAATTATTGCTTTCATTTTTGACACTTGCATCGTCTGTAACAAGATGCTCCAAGGCATGCTCTGAGTTTTGACCCCTTGTTCATAACCTTCATGTTTGACCTAAAAAGCCTGTTTGACTTTCAAAAATGTTTCTTTTTGGAGAATAATTTTGCATTAAATATGAAAAGGCTTATGTATTTGATACACATAAACAAGGAAATTTAAAGAATTGTGGTCCCCTGCTTTCGATGTCTTTCTGGCTGAGATGTCATTTTTATGTCATAATGTGTCAAAAATGAACGCCCTATTATGTCATTCAGACGTTATCATCGAAGTTGTTTCTTTTTTTTAAATTAGGTCAATTGTGAAGCTCGAGTTCAAGGGGTCAAAAGTCATAACATGCTCGGATATATGTTGTCACAAGTAATACGTACGTCAAACTACAAGTCTCTGTCGAGACTGAAACTCTAGTGTTTGAACTTATAGCAAAGGAAGAGAAAAGTACTTAAGCAGCTGGGATTTAAAACTTTACAACAGCAAAAAATAGAATAATGATCGTTGATCAAGTCTCTTTATGTTCTTAGTGTATACTATTTGTGTGCCAAGTTATACTGAAATCAGACCAAAACTGTGGGAGGAGTAGCATTTTGAAACAATTTTACAGATATTTCTATTTTTAGTAACCACGGCAACACCGTTCATCGAAATCAAAAACCGATACACAGAATTATGTATCTTAGTGTATTCTACTCGAGTGCCAAGTTATACTGAAATCAGACTAAAACTGTGGGAGGAGTAGCATTTTGAAAGAATTTCATAGAAATTTCTATTTTTAGTAATCCCGGCAAAACCGTTCATCAAAATCAAAAACCGATACACAGAATTGTGTATCTTAGTGTATTCTACTTGTGTGCCAAGTTTTACTGAAATCAGATTAAAACTGTAGGAGAAGTAGCATTTTGAAAGAATTTCATAGAAATTTCTATTTTTAGTAACCACGGCAACACCGTTCATCGAAATCAAAAACCGATACATAGAACTATGTATCTTAGTGTATTCTACTTGCGTGCCAAGTTATACTGAAATTAGATTAAAACTGTGGGAGAAGTAGCATTTTGAAAGAATTTCACAGAAATTTCTATTTTTAATAACCACGGCAACACCGTTCATCGAAATCAGAAACCGATATACAGAATTATGTATCTTATTGTATTTACTTGTCTGCCAAGTTATACTGAAATCAGACTAAAACTGTAGAAGTAGCATTTTGAAAGAATTTCACAGAAATTTCTATTTTTAGTGACTACGGCAACACCGTTCATCGAAATCAAAAACCGATACATAGAACTATGTATCTTAGTGTATTCTACTTGTGTGCCAAGTTATACTGAAATTAGATTAAAACTGTGGGAGAAGTAGCATTTTGAAAGAATTTCACAGAAATTTCTATTTTTAATAACCACGGCAACACCGTTCATCGAAATCAGAAACCGATATACAGAATTATGTATCTTATTGTATTTACTTGTCAGCCAAGTTATACTGAAATCAGATTAAAACTGTAGAAGTAGCATTTTGAAAGAATTTCACAGAAATTTCTATTTTTAGTGACTACGGCAACACCGTTCATCGAAATCAAAAACCGATACACAGATTTATGTATCTTAGTATATTCTACTTGTGTGCCAAGTTATATTGAAATTAGACCAAAACTGTAAGAGGAGTAGCATTTTGAAAAATTGTTTACAGACGGAAGGACGCCGGTTGCATTACTATCGCATAAGCTCTTCTGGTCTCTGACCAGTAGAGCTAAAAATATAAAAGCCCCATATCTCTTCTCAATTAAAAGTTATAAGGAAAAATTTACATTTTTGAAAAGAGGGTGATGTTTTGGGTGTCTTTGTTTGCTCTACTTCTGTTTTTTTTTTTTAAATTGATTTATGGACTTTAAATCTTGGGTACTGTTAGTTATCTCCATGTTTCATGAAATCTCTTTCTCTTCTCATTCAAAAGATATTAACAAGCTTAAAATTCATGAAAAGTAGGTCAAACTTGAAGGTCAAGGTCAAGAAGTCAAAAATCAAAGTTTATTTAGAAAGATCTTGTCACAGGTACATGTACATGTAATATGATATTCTATTTCTTCTCATTAAAAACATATGACCAAGATTGAAATTTTTGAGACGGATGGACAGACAGACATATGACATTTACTCCTAACTTTCAATAAGAGCATCCAATCCACAAAGGCATCGAAAAGCTTGGGACAACAATTCTTAAAAATTTAATTTGCTAGTTTCTTTGAAAAGAACCGGTCACGGTAGCCTAGTGCTAGAGCGTTCGCATCAGGAGGCCCGGGTTGGATTCTTGTTCGCTGCGCCGCGTCATACCTAAGACGTAAACAGAGGTAGTGACTGTTCCTTCGCCAAGCGCTCGGCACTAGTTGTGAAAGTCACGGGTCTTTCGGATATGACCTTAAAAAGGTAGGTCCCGTTTCACGGTAGGCACTGGCACAATAAAGAACCCTCACTGCTCAATGGCCCTGAGTGCCGAGTATAGGTCTAAATTTGAAGCCCTTCACCGGCATACTGTGAAGTCTCCATATGAGTGAAAAATTCTCAAGAGGGACGTTAAACAACATGCAATCAATCAATCAATCTTTGAAAAGAAGTTTGTATCTATAGCAATATGTCAAACCTCCTGATGATACAATTGAAACCAGTAGAGTTTTAATTGGCATTCTGTTATTTTTTACTATATATATAACAGAACACCGATTAAAACTCTACTGGTTTCCATTATTTAACAATATGTTTCTTTGAAAAGATTTTTGGATGCTTAAGAGACACATTTGAACCAAAACCAGGCAGTCCTTAAAAAATGATAATGATGTTATGATATTTAAAATTACATTTTATTTAATGGAGAGCCATTAATCTACACTTCATGTAACTTGCTTGTTTTATTTGTACAATATATTCTGATTAAGTGTGTTATTTTCACAGAACTTGAAATTTCTGATCATAAAATGCTGATTTTAACAATCAAAAAATAATAAGCAAACAGAAAATAAGTTGGTATTCTTGTCTAATTTTCTTTAGATAACCCTTGTACAATATACATAAAGAGGTTTCTTGACCTCTAAAAAATTAGTTTAAAGTCACTACTACCCTCTTCCCAAGGGGACACCTTGGGCAAAATAAAACCCAACTAGGTCGAGTAAAGACATACAAGGATTTCAAACAGAGGTTTCATTACCCCGCCCTCTAGTTCAAAGTCAAAGTCCGGCTTCTACTATAATTGAACTGGGAAAATTGTTAAAGCTCACTAGACACATTATTAGATTTCCCTCAGGCAATCTATGGTGAATAAATCTTAAATCAAACCTACATATAACATGTATAATACCCAGTCACTGTAGCATTCGTAAAATGTACAAATGTAATGCATCTGGCGGAAAGAAAGTTCGAAAAGCTATTTTTAGCATATAGGTCACAGTCAAGGTCACAAGGTCATTGACTCTGGTATCATTTGCATGGACTTTTTCAGTGGAGTACTATGCATAAATTATACCAATTATGAAAACTCTTTCTCTCACATTTCAAAAGGTATTGCGAAGGTTAGAGTTGACAACAGGCAGACAGACTAACAAACAAATCAACACACAAATAAACAGATAGGCAAACAAACAGAGAAACAGGACAAAAACAATATACGCTGAAGATCTATCGATCTGGGCACATAAAAACAGAACATATTACATAGATTCACAAGTGTAAACAATGAGTTATCTGACCTCTTTATCCTGTATATGTACATCACTGATTCCTGGTATTGGAGACTTTGGTATCACTAAAAAGTGGACCGGGGCTTGTGGTGAAACATCTCGGAAAGCCAGGCACTACAAATAGAAAGTCATGTACTAGAAATAGAAAGCCAGGCACTAAAAAATAGAATTCAAAGCAAGAAATAAGCTGATTATAAAACAAAGTTACAAACAAGGGAGTCAAATAACTGTGGACATACTTTTCTCCATGGGGTCATAATTCCACAGAATCTCAATTTCTGGTTAATCCGCGGGTAGAAATTAAGCAGATTTCTTAGACTTTCATTATATGCCTAAAATTTACATAGTGCGGTTGGACAAATTTCGGTGGAAAGTTTGAGACCATGTATATAGTGTAAATTAATACCACGGGGAAAAAACATCATCGAAAACCCAAGGGTGATCTCGTCTTTACTAATCACCCGTGGCCCCTTGGGTGATACATGTAAGTAAAGACGAGAACACCCGTGGGTTTCCAATGATGGGAAAAAAGTACTTCTACAGTATCTCAAGATTATTCTTGGTCATCTTTATCAGTTCGATACATGTAAGCTACATTGTACATGTGCATGTACAAAGTACATGTATGTATATATGCTTTACAAAACTTGATTGAATTCATCATAAGCATTCATGGTAACAGATTCTTAGGTTCCCTTCTGTATTGACTTAATTCATCCTTTTAATGTAACAATTCAATCAAAGATTTTACTTTTATAAGACTTGGTTCAAAATTTTATAAAATAAATTCTACAAATCTGCCTATTTCTTTGTCAAAATGAAGTAGTACTGTTTCTGTAGATAACTCTTTGTAACTGATATGTTGAAAACAGAGAATGCATCTTAGATCTATCTTAGCAACAGCTAATTCCAATTTTTTTTTTCTGCAGTAACTTGGAATTATTATGAGTACGAGGGTTGATCCAAAAGTTCGTGGAATTTCTTTCTAAATTTTTTTTTGCGACTTGATGAAAGGAAACAACATGCATATCTATAATATAGAGTCATAATGCAATACTATTGGAAAATTTCACCGCATTCCAATTACCAATAAGCGTGATAAGGTCACACAAGCTTTCTGAAAATGGATAGTTGTGAAACCCGGGGGAGACTTCAACGTAACGTCAAGATAGATATGTCACGTCACGTTTTAAAAGCTTCTCACCCTAATGTCAGATACGGATATGTAATTCTAGAACACGTTGCCCTCTTCACCATTTTGTTCTCAAGAAAAGCCTGGGTATCCTCTCGCACCATGTTTTCTTCATTATTTTATTACTCATATTTCAAAATATTCCCCATCTTTCCATATGATGTTCCAAATGTCAAGAACAGTTCGTGAGCCTACAACCTCTATAAACGCTTTTCATTTGTCTAGGGGGATAACCACTTAAAACAGAGCCTCCAAAAGGCAGCCAGACCTTTAATCAACGTGCATGGAAGGTCTATTTTTCTTAAATTTCTTATGCCACTGAAAAACCAGTAACTTAATGATTTTTTTCTAGGTAATGTTAATAATACAATACGCATTTAAGATAGAGTGATCCCGGGATTTTCACAAAACTTATGACTTGATGGAAATTTGACTTTGTCTAACAACTTAAAGATAAACAATAAATCATCAACTAATACACTAAATATCCAGTAAAATCAGTTCAACTCTCACACAAAGGTTTATAAAAGATCAAGCAATCGTAATAATGACATAATTTTCGTTTTATATACCACATAGGGCGGTTTTATTCTTATTTCACGTATTAAGAATTAAAATGATAATCAACGCGTTAAAATCTCCCCCGCATTTCCAAACAACCGTTTCTATGGCAACTGTCATATAGTTCCTATCATAAATATTTAAAACCTTATTGTATTT
>PRKT01001363.1:0-15080 GCA_003671525.1 Saccostrea glomerata | reverse complement strand
AATACTTTCTATTTCTTTTGCCAATTTCACAGAAATTGTTTTATTATATTTAACAATAAAACATTTAAAAACAACATTAAAAGCCTGATAAATTGAATAAGTTATATCTTTTTAAGGACAATTTTAAAAATGGTTAAATGTTTCAAGTACTTAATACAGCAAATTTATTAGTATGATTTTTTTTTCACATGAAGAAATATTTAGAAGAAAGATAACTCTTCCTCACAGATGTATTTTTTTCTTACAACCAAATACAACATTGTGATTTTCTGACTTAGGAAGCATCGCTTCATGATGTTTTCTAACATGATTTTCATAGGTATGATACTAAGTGTTATTTTCATATGCACCTCATATATTAAATTTAATGTTGTGATAATATATCGTTAATCTTTCTATTCTCTGTATTCGATTTCTTCATATCATGATCTGACATAAAAATCATTTCTGAGAAAATAAGCAGCGCTTCATACTTCAAACTATTTTCCATGTTGCTCTAATGTTATTGTTGTTTATGAAAATCAATACTACAAATAATAAATTTTCTAAAGTGAAATTTATAGCAGAGGGTCGGGACCCCTTAAATAAGGCAGATACTCCATGTTATAATTGTATATGAATGAAAAAATCTTAATATACACACCTTTATGTAATATATTTATTCTCTAAGTCAGAAAGCAGATTTTGTTAATGTTTAGAGCTTCCTGAAGAAATACCATTTTAAAAATACATGTATTTTAATAAAATTAATTGAAATTCTATTTAAACCAAAATAAATCTGGCGGTATTATATTTATACATATTCTACTAAAATATATTTTACAATTGAACAGGGTATTTTTTTTCAAATCATAATCTGATAATCAGATAATATTACAGGTCCAGGAAAATCACTATATTAGCTATATAGCTAAATCTACCTATATATCTTTATTTACCTATATAATATAGCTTTATTTAGCTATTTCAGAGTACATGTAAATTTCTGTTTTATGAAAAGCAGACAAAAAGTCGCAAAATGAGGCAGTATTAGTCTTCAACTTTGAAATGGACTGAAAACAATTATTCATCAAAAACCCACTTTTAAAAATGTTTCTCCTTTTGAGCAATTGCAATCAAAGATCTGGGCTATATGTATAACAGTTAGTCTGTGATTAAGCAGCTACCTTAACAAAGAAAAGAAGTTTTGGTAAACAAGATAATTGATTGGTAATAATTCAGCACAATGCAAGGCAATCACATTTAGTCATGCCTCATCGCACTTCCAGTGAGGTACAGCTATCCGAACTCAACAATAGAGATGCCTTTTTTGGTTAAAAAGTATTTAAAAGAGGCAATGTTTTTACTACATGTATCTATGCCCTAGGTTGTTTTTATCTGTTTATCAACCCTTTTAAAAAAAATATCAGCCAAAATTTTCATGCAACTTCTTGTCTGCTTTTCCACAGGGACTTGCTCCTGGCGTGTAAAAATATCTATATAAAAAAAAAATAAACAATACACTATAAAGTGTGTAGTTCATAGTGTATCGTTTATTTTTTTTTTTACACAGTGTTATATAGATATTTTTTACACGCCAGGAGCAAGTCCCTGTGGCTTTTCATAAAACAGAAACTTATTCTAAAATTGCTATATAAAGCTATATTATATATAGGTAAAAAAAAGCTATATCGGTAAATTAAGCTATATAGCTAAATATAGTGATTTTCCTGGACTTGTATTATGTGTATTAGGCCTACCTTTGACATATTTAATGTGTAACACTGTGCACCCAAACAAAAACTTTTCTTAACAAATCATGCCAAAATCACATAACTGTTTCCATTAAGAAAGAGGATTTTCTATTAGTGTCCTCTTTTTTGAATTCAAAATGAAAAATGACGACAATGCAATTTCAGCAATCAACATTTTTTTTAATTCATTGCCATAATTGAATACATTGAGAATTGGTTAGAACACCAATTTTTATGTTAAAACAGACAAATTATTAATCGGTTTTCTATATTAACAGTCAAAAATTGGTGAGCGCACCAATTTGAATTAAGAATATATCCAAATAAATATTGATCTTGGTGGTTCCACCAAGAAAACAAGAGTGACTTTTACAATTCATAATTCTCTAGTTAACCATTCAACTACTTGGTGGGTCCACCAAAAATACGAAGACGAATACCTAAGAATACTTGAATTACATGAAATAGATATTACAAGTGTATTTATGAGTAGTGGGGATTTTGGTGGTTCCGCCAAAAACATTAAATGTGGTGAAATTCTCGATAACATTTTTAAAATGCCGTTGGTGAATCCACCAGTTTTAAAATACTCAAACAAACCATTGAGAGAAACTGACTTGTAGAACCGTATAAAAAACGTCCTTTATACAGAGTCGGTGCACTCACCAAAATGCAAAAATTCAACTAACAAGACATTCATTATTTCTATCACAAATACTTGGTGGATCCACCAAAAATACCAATAGAAATTCACAAGAATTCTTAAATGATTCACTGTCAAGATTGTCTAGTATTCACAAATATTAGGCTGTTTGGTGGATCCACCAAATACATTAAAATCAAAAGGCAATCATAATTCTCTTGTAAGATAACGTAGAGACACCTAATACATTTATGTACACAAGAGCAAAAACCTGGTGGGTCCACCAAAAAATTCGAAAATCTTCATTTAACTCAAAGATTAACTAATTTGTCACTAGATATAGAAAGTCGTTTGGTGGACTCACCAACCTGTAGAAAAACAAATTCCTAGGTTTCCTTAATTTCACTAACAAATACTTGGTGGAACCACCAAAAACAAATCGAATACTTGAATGATATACATTATATTATCAACATTGCCTAATTTTTTAAAGTGGGGAGTTTGGTGGGTCCACCAAAACATTAATCAAAGAAACATTTGTAGATTCAAATTACAATGACTAAGTTCCTTTCTATATTATATGAACAAAAAGTTGGTGGATTCACCAGAAAAAGTCGAAAATATACATCTTACACTCTTTTTACTTTTTGTTGATACATTCGCAATTCAGTAATAAGTGGAACTATGAACATGTGATTAATTTACTTATGAAATACAATTTCAAAGATTTGTATACTTGTGTATACATTTTCAAAACAAATGTGAATCCTCCAATAAAGGCAAAATGTTATATAAACATTATAAAAATTACCCGGTATTTACCATTTTATTTGCCTGCTAATAAAGAGAAGAAAAAACAAATCTTTCCTTAATTTTTTAACAAAATATACTTAATTTGTTTCTTTAACTCCCCTAAGATTTTGGCGATTTTCCGTGTCTGCACCTACTGTATTACACGTTCTGCAATGGGGTGCGTATCCGAGCATGACACTTAAGAAAACTTCTACCATCGGAGTCCAAAATATATTATGTGACTAAATATTTCAATTTAATTTATCCCTTTATGATTTTTTTTACTGAAGCAATCAAAATACACTAACTCTAGTACTCTAAAATACACACAAAGTAAGCATTAGGAATGAATGCTGCACAAGTAAAAGTGTCAACCATGAGATTCAACACCATTAAAAATAATAAACAAAGCATAACCTTTAAAAATAGATAATTAATTCATCATCAATAGACTATGTAGTCATTCCAAATAGAATTTAAAATTATACATCCAAGTCCAACACGATTACAATCGCAAGAGTTGATATAATATATATTTTAATCCCTAACATTGATGTCCCTTTTCACATCTATGGTATGTTTTGCAAGAGCTAAGGCCCGAATTACATGTACTGACTTTTTGCAAATTATGTTTGGAAGGTGGTATTCCTTTTCCAGTTGGTTTGTCTTCTGATATGAATTTTCTTTAACACGTTTTAGCCATCCTTTCATAATTAAACTGTTGAATATGTAATTCACCTTGATTTTTCTTGAGTAAAAGTACAAATTTTGCTTAAAAATGTTAGAACTATCATCACAATATAACATCGGTGATATCTTGTTTAACACTGTTTTCTGGTCTCTTTACAATAGTATTTTTTAGACATCTCCGTTTTTCTGTATCTAATCCTGAGACATCTTGGTACGTAGTTGCAGTAATGCTGGACTTATCACCATCATCTTATGCCCTATGATAAAAGTACAAATTCCGTGTATGGTGCACAAAATTTTAATGTTTTATTTTTTTCATATATTTTATAGAATTTCATATTTTAGACAATCAGTTAAATTCAAGTAAAGAGAATTTGAGAAAGAGGCCCAAAGGCCACATTGCTAATATCAGATTAAAGAATTAAATAAGAAAGCTTTCCTGGCATTTTTTTTTCAGTTGCATTGCCCAAACCCTAGGCAGATGCTTTGAACATGTTTGTATCTACATCTCCTGAGGATACTTTTCAATATTTTTTTTTCTAATTTCGGCTTTTCTAGTCTAAGATTTTAAATAAAATATCCTGATATTTCTTCCTTGCATAACTTTGATATACTGTTATAACCGCACACTACCGGTAGGGGTATGATTTGGAAAAATTTGAGATAACCTTACATTATATTTTCGTAAACCTAATATTAAAAGTAATGTACAAAAGCTTCTAAGTGAAGATGACGGAAGATTTTGTAACCATATAATGTACGTGTACAAATATTAACGCATTCAATTTGTACTTACAAAGTTTTTGCTTCGGAAGGGGGGGGGGGTTACAAAATTAACTTGACAGAGAAAGGACACAAATAAAACAGGAAGCCACATGTTGATCTTCATAAAATTATAAACCCATTTTGTACTTGTTCCTTTTATTTATCTTGATACTTTAAAACATGATCTTCACTGCATCAACAAACTATCCATCAAGACAGAGACATAATTATTCTTCATATTACCTATCTCACTTTCAAAATAAATGCGACTTACCATTGTAACTGTTGTAAAGCCAATATATATTCGTCCTTTTCTTCTGCAAGCCTTATGGTCAAATAAAATCCTTAGATCTATCATCATTCAGCACATGTTCAGGTAGATGTCTATTGCAACATATTCCATTAATAAAAAGTTTATAGTTGCATACATTTTATCTTCCATGCTTAATATAAACAATGTCATGCACAGATACTTCCTGCTACATGCATAATTCCAACACCATTCGGCAATCCTCGGCTGACTCCGCTACGCTCCATTCAGTCATGTGCAAGGTACAAGCCATCCGAGGAACTCCGAGTGTTCCAACTCTCATTCGATTCAAATTATAATGTTGAAACACGCGCGGGCTTAGATTGGTAATGCATGTCTCTATCCTGCGTGGTGTATCGCGCATATCAGACAGTCAAGGTCAGTCTATCGCGGACTCTGATGGTCAACAGTGATTTAAATTCTCGTTTAACTTATTGGTATTATTTTCCCCTGTCTCCCGTGCTAAAGCTTTTTATTCATTGCACTTCGTTTTATATTACGTTAACATGTGTACAAATACAAAATGTTGTGAATGATTTTTATTTATTTAAAAGAAATCACTATTAATATGTTAAAGATAAATGTGGGAGAAAAAAATCATCAATCACTCTGGTCAACTGTTCCAGTAAATAAACATGAAAAAACAAGCAACATAGCAGCTGCAAGACATTTTCACAACATTCTTTTAGAATAAACAGGAAATCATATGTCAAAATTGCTAAAGGTTAGAAGTGAGTCTTTATTATATCACAGTGCATTTTTCGCATAACACAATATATGTCAGGTCGTATATATAATAGTTTCAACAATGAAGTCAATTTATGCAAGTTCTTTTTAAATAAAACATTTGTGCGTCTTACAAGGCGTGGGAGTACATGTAGAAGTGTGTATATGCAGAGAACTGTGTATCTAGAATTATGAATTAATATCCGAGTTTTATTTAATGTTATTTACAATGGAGTTCAACTTTTTTTCTAGATTTATTTCCATGACACTGAATTTGCCATCGTATATGTAAGACATTATTTCATAATTTTATCTTATGCATCCATACCGTATCAGTATTTACATGTTTTACATATACAGGAATAATGTGAACTCGTACAATCGAATTTTCCAAATTGCATAAGATTAATACATTCTATTTCCAGTTTATCATCTTCCATAGTAATGCTTTTTCATGTAGAGCAACACAGCAGGGAAGAAGCTGGTCAGGTTAACACGGCCCGATTATCCAAACAAGATAATATTATTGCTCTCTGCCTTGATAATTTTACTAACTTGCGTACAAGTATTTATAGTTCCGTGTTTTCTGTCGGGAGTGGTACATGTACTCTCATATATTTCTATTCGAGTTTGCCAGTTTTATATTACAAAAACTTGTTTTCCCTTGAATGACATCAGGTTCCATCACATTTAAAGTTAAATTCGATTAAATCCCTTACTTTTCTTTCGTTCTTTTTCCATTTACTTCAAATTGCCTTTTTAATAAAATGACAAATATTGACCATAAACTTGAATGAAAATTTCTAATGAAAAAGTAGGTAGATGTAAAGGAAATAATTACACAATTTACAACAAAGTTCCTTTTTATCTTTTTATAAAATTGATATTTAGGATATTGGTGACATTTTTATAGTAATTACATGTAACATGATTAAAACCTATGATACAGATTTATATTTAAAAAATCAAAAAATGCTCTAAATATTGACTTCTCTTTTTACTGATGGAATTAACACAGGATTTAAAAAAAATATTTACATTGCTGAAAGAGAATAAAGGACATAAAATAAGTGGAAATTAAAAAACAATAGTGACTTCGCAATAAAACAATTATTACATAGTGCAAGCCAACTGCATGGGCATGAATTTAGCAGTAAAAATATTTTTGAAATAAGTTTGGAGACCTTTTAATCATCCATGACTCCATCTTTCATAATCAGAGCCCACTCCCCCACCCCCGCTTCCCAAAACATATCTCTCTTGCAGTAAATTCACTAGCCTACAATGTTTTGTCTGATGAAAGAAATCAGTTTCACAGAGAGCGCATGAAAGCAATAAAATTTCTATACTTTTTCTCTGGACATAACTCGTCTTATCTTTTGCATTCTTTATCAAAAAAACATAAAACAAACACTGCCCTTGGAAACATTTAAGTTCTGTACGTGTATCATGATTGTGTTATGTATTTTATTTTATTTAACACTATTTGACAATACCGCTTTGGACATTAGAATTGCTGTCAATAAGCAAATATTAATATTTTCAACTATTCTCATAATATACAATCATGCCTATCGGAAGATATTTGACAAGCAAAAAAAAAAGGGGAGGGACACAAGGTTCATTTGAAATTCCCTCTATTTGAGTTACCACTTAAAGAGTTTTAGGCACTCTTAAAACAACCTTAGTCCTTTACGTTTTTTTATTAGGGCACCCACCATGACGACATCATTAAAAAGACAAATATTTTTTAATAATATCTATAATGAGTGATAACAGTTCCTCTCCGTTTAATTTATTATTCAAGCAGAAGTATTAAGTAGGGATGTCAAAATACTAGCATCTATTTTCCGTAGTCATTCGATCGCATTATTCGAAATCGACTATTCGGAGCATTTATTTCTTTATTTTAAAGCTTGGTGTTTTAGAAAGCTTATTACATAATTAAAATAAATCGGAAAGGGAAATTGTAAACATCCTATATTCACCTTAGCCGATATTGTTAGATACTGCATGCTAAAGTAATGATTACCCCGGCTATCAAAATGTCCTTACTGCTCAGTCTTCAAGATTACTATATTAAAAATTTTCTAAGTTTAAATACTTCACGGCTATGCAACTATTTTGTGATCCTAGCATTTGAAATTCCTAGAGGCTTTAAATATATTTAAAAATGGTACAAGTCAAATTAATAACTTTATATGCCCAGGAAAAATGAAGTATACAATTAAAATATGTCTTCATCAGCAAACCACTTCGATTTGTTGATGAAAAAATGCGTCTGAATGATGAGGACAATAGTGGAGAATAATTAACGGAGAGCGTCTAGTCGGATAAGAGTCGAACAAAATCGATACCCAAAATTTCATACTTTATCAATTCCTTTAGTATCAGTTGGCTGCATAAAATATGAATTGAAATCAGATATATGAATGACCTATCAGCAAAAATAGATTTGTATTGATGAATATAAAACCCAAACTGTATTTATAACTTACTTTTTTATGCGAAGAGTAAATTTTCATGTTCTAAGACAGGAACCTTTTTCGATAGTAAATGCTTAGCAACTTTATGTATTAAATATGAAAGACATATATTCTTAAAGATGAACTTCATGAAAGTTAGTATATTGTGTTTGTCGTAATTTATAATGGGAAAAAAACATTTTTAAAATCTTTTTCATGCAAAGTGAAACTTTAACTGTGAATTACTTCTCCCACCTTAATCCCATGCACATGTCAAAACTTAAACCTAAATGTATAGAACAGACAGGTCATCTGGGCTGCAAAAAGGCCAGTAAATGACAATTTATTATTTCGGTTGGTAAATACTGTACTTTCAAAACAAATGTTCAATATGATTAAATGTTAATTCATTCAAAGACAGAATATTACGAGATTTTGCTCCTTCAGAGGAGAATAAAGCGCGTTTTACAAGGCATGTTGTTAATTTTAAATATACCGGGTGGCAGTAAACAAAAAATTAACAAATTTTCATGTTGTAAATTTTGTATTTAATTACTGCCACCCAGTAAATGCAAAATTTACAACACAGCATTACCTCTACCTCTCAACACCAGAAACTGAAAGAGAAGAAATGTAGTGAGGGATCTAGAGAGAGTTTTGGGAATTTAACATCCTCTAAGAGAGAGCGAGTATTCCAACATATGTGTTGCGTTTTTATCAAAGTAAAACCTCTATTAATAGATAAGTTTAAACTTTAGTTTAACGCTTGTGTCAATGTTTCTTGTTCATGCATTTTGAAATGAGAATTTTATGATCAACTCCTTTTCTTGCATTTATTCAATATCCAGATATCGTTTCGTTATTATATCGTAGGTCCATTCGACTGATAGTCTAATAGTCCCCTATTCATTGACATCCCAAGTATTGATGTCTGACAGTTGATTTTGGGTGTTGCTAAAACGCGGAACGGAAAGCGGAACGGAACAGAAAACGGAAAATTTTTGTCAAACAAATAACATAGATTCGATATAAATCAGAGAAGAGAGCAATATTCTTTTTGTAAAAATCATTTCTGATAAAAACTAGATGTAAACTATTATATATTCATGAGTCATACACACCCTTCGTGGAAAAAATGTACTGAAAGAAATTCACACACCCCTCCCACATAATCTGCAAAGTCCCCAGTAAATGTACAGTATCTCTTGTATATAGTTTCATTTAACAAAGATGGGCAGTTACAATTATAATTATATATTAATGTAGACTCCAAACATCCGGGAAAAAACATAAGATGCAAATCAAAATTGAAAAGAAACTAGAGGTACTGTGAACAATTGGCTCACTAAATGATAACCCCGTCTCCAATATGAATATAATGACTGTACCAATATTTTGCTGTGGAAACCCCAAAATATGTGTCGGATCAAAAAGTAAAATAGAAGGTGCACAATGGCAATATGTAACAAAGGGCCTATGAAAGTTTCATCAAATTTCATCAGTGGTATGGGGGAAGTTAAGGACATAGATGGGTACCCCAAAGCGTAACAGACGGACGGACGGATATACCGATTACTATATACCCTACCGCTTTTCAAGCGGGGGATAAAATGTTTCTTTTTTAACACTGTGCAGGGCGGGGAGGATGTTCACTCTGTAAGCGCCAGTAGACGACGCTGTAAAACTACTACATGTCGCTGTGAATGCAATTTAGCATTTGTTCAATCATAAAGATCTGACCGACCCTTTCCTTCCCTGGTGATGTCTCATCGACTGGCGTCGCTGACCCCCCTTTTCTTTCACCTGTAAATGCTGTTTTAGGGAGTGGGGTTTACACGCATGTACTATTTCTTGTGTTTTATTTTTTCCGTTAAATTAATACACACAATGATCTATAATAATCATAAATCATGCGTTTGCGGTTAAAGAAAAAAACATTGTAACAAAAAAAAGTTGTTTCCTTTGCTAAATACATAATGATAAGCGTACAATTAGTGTTGAAAAGCTCTGGGCTGCAAAAAGGCCAGTAAATGACAATTTATTATTTCGGTTGGTAAATACTGTACTTTCAAAACAAATGTTCAATATGATTAAATGTTAATTCATTAAAAGACAGAATATTACGAGATTTTGCTCCTTCAGAGGAGAATGAAGCGCGTTTTACAAGACATGTTGTTAATTTTAAATATACCGGGTGGCAGTAAACAAAAAATTATCAAATTTTCATGTTGTAAATTTTGTATTTAATTACTGCCACCCAGTAAATGCAAAATTTACAACACAGCATTACCTCTATCTCTCAACACCAGAAACTGAAAGAGAAGAAATGTAGTGAGGGATCTAGAGAGAGTTTTGGGGTTTTAACATCCTCTAAGAGAGAGCGAGTATTCCAACAAAAGTGTTGCGTTTTTATCAAAGTAAAACCTCTATTAATAGATAAGTTTAAACTTTAGTTTAACGCTTGTGTCAATGTTTCTTGTTCATGCATTTTGAGATGAGAATTTTATGATCAACTCCTTTTCTTGCATTTATTCAATATTCAGATATCGTTTCGTTATTATATCGTAGGTCCATTCGACTGATAGTCTAATAGTCCCCTATTCATTGACGTTTGACAGTTGATTTTGGGTGTTGCTAAAACGCGGAACGGAAAGCGGAACGGAACAGAAAACGGAATTTTTTTGTCAAACAAATAACATAGATTCGATATAAATCAGAGAAGAGAGCAATATTCTTTTTGTAAAAATCATTTCTGATAAAAACTAGATGTAAACTATTATATATTCATGAGTCATACACACCCTCCGTGGAAAAAATGTACTGAAAGAAATTCACACACCCCTCCCACATAATCTGCAAAGTCCCCAGTAAATGTACAGTATCTCTTGTATATAGTTTCATTTAACAAAGATGGGCAGTTACAATTATAATTATATATTCATGTAGACTCCAAACATCCGGGAAAAAACATAAGATGCAAATCAAAATTGAAAAGAAACTAGAGGTACTGTGAACAACTGGCTCACTAAATGATAACCCCGTCTCCAATATGAATATATTGACTGTACCAATATTTTGCTGTGGAAAACCCAAAATATGTGTCGGATCAAAAAGTAAAATAGAAGGTGCACAATGGCAATATGTAACAAAGGGCCTATGAAAGTTTCATCAAATTTCATTCAGTGGTATGGGGGAAGTTGAGGACATAGATGGGTACCCCAAAGCGTAACAGACGGACGGACGGATATACCGATTACTATATACCCTACCGCTTTTCAAGCGGGGGATAAAATGTTTCTTTTTTAACATTGTGAAGGGCTGGGAGGATGTTCACTCTGTAAGCGCCAGTAGACGACGCTGTAAAACTACTACATGTCGCTGTGAATGCAATTTAGCATTTGTTCAATAATAAAGATCTGACCGACCCTTTCCTTCCCTGGTGATGTCTCATCGACTGGCGTCGCTGACCCCCTTTTCTTTCACCTGTAAATGCTGTTTTAGGGAGTGGGGTTTACACGCATGTACTATTTCTTGTGTTTTATTTTTTCCGTTAAATTAATACACACAATGATCTATAATAATCATAAATCATGCGTTTGCTGTTAAAGAAAAAAACATTGTAATAAAAATAAGTTGTTTCCTTTGCTAAATACATAATGATAAGCGTACAATTAGTGTTGAAAAGTTTTGTTTACGCTTTGAATGCGTTTTATTTAAGAAAAAGAATTTACACCTTCTGGACATTGTAAACTGTAGGTATCTCGTTTCCTTGTACATGTAAAAAAAAAAACAAGATGTTGGAAGATACATTGTTTGTGTGTAGTTTTGGAAAGGGAAGGGGGTATAGTTTACATTTTCAGGCAAAGAGCTGGGATTGATATTCGGAAAATATATATCTTACATGCCTGGTCATGCAGTGTTTTGGAGCGTCTGCTCTAGAGTCACGGTGTAAGGAACTACATGTAATCCTTACGTCGCGGTTCGAATCCTATTGTTGGGCTTGGGACCTGTCCTTCGAATGAGACCGTATAAACCGAGGCTCCGTGTCACAGAAAGTGCTGACACGAAAAAGATTCCCTACTGCTCAAAAGCCGTTAATGTAGAGCATGGAACAAAATTTGTTCTCTTTACTGTCAATTAAGTTGTGGCAAATGTTTATTTATAGTTGAAAGTAAAGAGCCATAGCTGCCTTACCGACGACTCGGCCTACACAAGTATTTAAAAGGAAATCACCTGTTTCTATTTATAGATACATGTAACTTTTCAAATCAAAATCAATCCACGTTTGTGTAATCATTTGTGAACCAGTGTTATATTCTTATAGTTGCAAGTTTGTTGCATGACAGTAATTTTACTTGTTCAATACTCTTATTCTAAACAAGATTTTTTGAAAATTTTAAAAATAAAACAGGCTAACAGCTATGACTTTGGGTCATTAAAATAGTTTAAGTCTGTTTTTCCCCAAGATACTTTCAATGTGTAATGTTGCATTATATATATCTCTTTTAAAAATTATTTATACATGTATTATAAAATAATAAAAGAAAACATAGGAAAATGCACACGAGAAAAAAAATAAAATCGTAGTACACGCACTGTGAAACTCGAACTCACGATCATTATATTTTCACTCCAGCAATCATACCACTGTGCCACAAAGTCTTGATTCTCAATTGTATAAAATTAAGACAGATTGTTGAATTCTGAAATAATTTTACAAGAAAAATTAAATTCATATTTTCAACATTTTCAATATGAAGACCACCTTTTACCAAAATTATCCAAGCGTAATGAAGTGCAGTTATATCCAAATAAAATTATTTAAAAGTTGTTTTCTGGTTAATGGTGGCGATTGTTGAATTCTGAAATAATTTTACAAGAAAATTTAAATTCATATTTTCGACATTTTCAATATGAAGACCACCTTTTACCAAAATTATCCAAGCGTAATGAAGTGCAGTTATATCCAAATAAAATTATTTAAAAGTTGTTTTCTGGTTAATGGTGGTCTTTTCCTACAGTTTGTCATTTTTTAGGGGGTACCTCAGTAATTACTATATTCTCCATATAAACTGAACGATTTTTATAACTATCGTATGAGGGAACTATTAATAACTGAATATTATTTTTGTGTGAGTTGCCTTAAGGGATGTATAAACTAACATTGTATGACAAAATTTTTGTTAAACAAAGTATTTCAAAAGTCACTACTAGAGTAGGCGAAAGTGACTATCAAATGCGCTATGGCTCTTTAAGGAAACGGATTAATATAAGTTGTTACAACATGTTTCCGAAACCTGTATGAATTATCTACTGTATGTATATGCTGTCTAATTTAAATGAAATAAAGTTTAAACTAAGTTGTAACGTCTCCATATGAGTGAAAAATACTAGAAAATGAAATTAAACACAAATAATACTATGTATGAATGTTCATGAGTCATGTTGTAGTAAGATAAGGGTATAGTGCAAGAACTTGGATGTGACCAGTCAACAGGTGATGCTTACTCCATTCTCGGCGCACCTGATACTACCGCTGGAATTTCCCAGAAGTCCGTGTTTATGGCTCTTCACTGTTTTTTTAATTGTTGATAGATTCTTTTTTGAAAATCGGTCACAGCCAAAATTCAACATTTCCCCCATACTCGTTTCAATGAATGACCATGCATCATAATATTAATTTGAAGGACATGCTTTCCATATGTAAATGTACCAGGTTAAAAAAATGTAAATAAATAAATTCTTCAGATTACAATTTCAGCAATCATTTGGGCAAGCTGTGAAAACAGTTCGAATTAAACACTTACATATTGAAAAAATATTATACAAAATGAATATCGAAGTCTCCAATGTACTTAAATTCTGCAAGTTTAAGTGGATCGATAGAGTCGTGAGTCTTATCTGTGGTACATTTGAAGTATTGTATTGTAGTATCTTCACGCATTTACAATGTAATGAATAAGTCCAATTTCATTCTCATGTACATGTCATCATTTGGGCAAGCTGTGAAAACAGTTCGAATTAAACACTTACATATTGAAAAAATATTATACAAAATGAATATCGAAGTCTCCAATGTACTTAAATTCTGCAAGTTTAAGTGGATCGATAGAGTTGTGAGTCTTATCTGTGGTACATTTGAAGTATTGTATTGGAGTATCTTCACGCATTTACAATGTAATGAATAAGTCCGTTGGAAGCAATTTCATTCTCATGTACATGTAGGATAATGGGTGTCAATCATGTATTTTCTTATTTAAACTACCAAATTTTTCTTCATAAGCAAGAAGGACATCAAACGTTTTTATTAAATGGACACAAGCACATGATAAAGGTTTTCTACAGACTTAAAAATATCGGCCAAAAAATTGGAAGATAAAGTATTTTATAGCTAAACAATGAAGCAATACGTTTTCAAATCAAAATTATATCACATTATATCACATTGTGTTCTGTGCGTCCAAAATGAAAAAAAAAATCTTTTCATAATGTATTTTAGTGAAAAAAAATGGTTTTGGTAAGGAATCTAGAGTAATTAATAAAAAATATTAGCAACAGAAAATACTCAGGTATAGCTATAGATTTTCTTTCGGAAAGCTACAGTTCTGCACCTATACCGATTATAGAAATTATATGTATATTTACTTGTGCGATAGAACTTCTTCGATGAGTTGATCTTCATTTTTAAATTCAGGGGATTGTTTGATTAAAGTTTAATTTATGGTAAGGCCATAATAAAAAGACCTAGATTGTCATCATTTTTCTTTAATCAAGGCAGGCGTGCGCCGGCGATGGGATATTGTACACATGATGAATAAGTGTAATAAATATAATTTTTGAAAAAAAAATTCCAATAAGCCCAAGGGGTTCAATATTTGGGGGGGGGGTCCTGTCCACAAGTGCCTGTGATATTTATCAGGTTGTTAGTGTATACAAACGTTCATTAATAAATGATC
>PRKT01001362.1:75512-93632 GCA_003671525.1 Saccostrea glomerata | reverse complement strand
TCAAATGTTAGCTAAATTAATAATAAGGAACTAAAGTTTTAGAATACATGTAGGAGATTAAGGGAGTATATATGATAAGAGCCAAGTTTGGCCCCCTAAAAATCAACATTTTAGAATGACATTCAGATATGTTTAATTGATATTCATTTTGAAGAGGAAATTATATTAGAAATATTTCTAATATTTTTTTCACATTTATATGCACTCTCTAGCTGTAAATGACACGAGAAACAATGCTATTTTTTGTATCTAACAAAAAAGCCTAAAATATGCATTTTTCTTGATGTTTTTCTTTTCTTATGGGAAACGTAGAGCGCAGTGTAGAACAAACATACTTTTTCTGTCACTAATCAGTATTGGATAGATACATCTTTGGTTAAAATATAAAGCTTGTTCTAGGCTGCGCTCTATATTTTCTGGAGAAAAACTGCTTGAAAATAAACAGTTTTATACAAAATATGCTAAAATGGCGGGAAAACGTGATTTTTATGATGTCATATTTCTAAAATAACGACATTTTGATCAAATTGAAAATGACCAACAAAGGTCGCATATATAGCTGTACAAATTAAAGCTATATAGAAAGTAAAATGAAGATATTCATTTTAAGGGGCCAATTGAGACACTTACCATTTATCACTCTTTGAATTTCCAAACAATCTAAAATTTTGTTAGCTTTTAAAAGCTTCAATTCTAAGTACAGATATGAGCCTAAAATCCATAGAAACTGATTTACTCTCTTACTAAAAGGTACAAACATTTTTTGTATCATTTTGTATCTCTATATGACTGCTCTACTACATGTGAAAATAAGAGAAATTTAGATATAGGGCGCATATAAAAATAACTTAAATATCCTAAAAATAAGAAAATTTGAGAAAATTTTAATTAGCTGAAATACATTTTTGTTAAGCAATTTGTGTCAATTTGGTAATATCATCTTATAGATCCTATATGATAATAACTTTTTATGCAAAAAGAAATGTATTTAATCTTTTGAAATAGAAGACTATTTCATGAGTGGATGCACTATTTTTTTTTTAATGACCAAGGAAAAGGTAATGATATAAACTCTTCTATAAAACGGTCAAAACGAATCTTACTAATACCATCTCTTAGTAATATTGTCTTCTTGATTCTGTGAAAATTTCATTAATTTTAAAATACAAAAAAAACAGTTTTGTGTGAGAAGAATCCCTTCTTAAGGTAGCGTTTTAAATACAGTAATTTTGACCTGGAAGCAGAAAGGTAAAATTAAAATGTGAAGAATGCATGTCATATCAGGTAATGATTGTTAAGCAAAGTATTGGGAATTCGAGGATTTCCATTGCGACAAAACTTCTGATAGTGCTAAAAGTATTAATAAGAAATTTTTTATCAAAATTCGCATTTAATATGCCAACTCAAGATCTGCGAGAAAAAAGTGTCAAAAATAGATGTCTTTCGCTTGTCATTTTGTTCTGGAAAGTAGGCTGGAAAAGTATTAAAATTGACCCTTTAGTATTTCGATATTTTCTGACAATGGTCCCTGTAATAATATAAATCAACAGAACAGGAAAATGATTCTATGTAATTATATGTTAATAATGTATTCTTAAGCTTTAAAAAAAATCATAGGCACGAGATTCGAATTGATATCTTAAAATTTAAACTGGTGTTATATCATTCTTAAAGAATTTTTTTTCATTGTAGTAATGAAAAATAGTGCATTAAACGTCTAGTTAAGATAATTTATTTAAAAATTGCTATACTGGAAATACATAATTTTTGACACCCTATATCATAATGCTATATAACATTTTAGATAAGTTTTCTTACTATATCACAAATGTAATAAGTTTCGCTATATACCCTGAAAAATGCTGAGTCACACCGGAAACAGTTTAATCACGCCGGAAACAATTATGTCATGCCCGCCGGAAACAGTGATGTCATCCATGCGATCACCTTCACGTGTTTTTACGTTACGCATTTTAGTACGGGTTCGAGATTTTATGACGTCAGTTGCTACGCAAAAGTAAACAACAAAGCGTATTCCTAAAACGTCAAGAAGGCATTTTTGGATGATTTGTGTACATTTTAACGATTTTGAATGATTTTAAATTTTCTTTTAATTTTAAAAATGTCATATAACATATACCACATGGCTTCTCGGGCGACTATACCAGAATATTTGCCCCTCGGTGACAGGAAAGCCCTGGCGTGCTATGTCACCCTCTGCCTTCAGCATCGGGTGACATAACATTCCAGGGCTTTCCAGTCACCTCGGGGCAAATATTCTGGTATGTCACCCTCGAAGCCATGTGATATATGTATAATGTCAAACGTTAAGTTTATTGAATGGTTAATGTCTGGTTCTACATGAAGCCTTGACACAAAATGTAATATATTATGACACATTCATTTGATACTTAAAATACGTACGTAAATATTGAAATACAGTGTCCAAGAGAAAGCATTTCTGTTTACATCACCTGTCTTGGTAGTGGATCAAGACCAGGAAGTAAATTGTCAGTTTACAACAGTTGTCGGGCAACCATGTTAGACTACAGGGAAATAGTGATTCTTATCATTTTGCAATTTTCCTTTATATAACATGCTTTAACCGTTTACAAATTTTCAATACAAAGTATTCAAAAATATTATGTATTTTAATGGATAAAAAAATGGGACATATATATAGTGTTGAATGCATTGAAAAACATGCATACCCTATCCTCAATTAAAAAAGCAACGATCTTCAGGATATGCATTCATGTAATTCTTTAATTATCTTTACTTGCGGTAATACATGTATGATAGGATCTAACAAACTTATAAAACAAACTACGACAATACAAGATTCTTGCTGAAAATGAATTTTTTTCATGGATCTGTTATTTTGCAAGTCAAAAGTCAATCTATTTTCCGTTCTTAAGTCGTGCAAAGTCAAAATAAAGTACCTAGCCGTGAACCTCTAGCAGGCTACAGAGCATATAACTGCTGCTATGTTGCTATCCTTTCCATAAGACTGAGCAATCATAAGATTAGACGACGTTTTCAAACCAAAGTATAAACTTTAAGAGAAGATAAGGAAGTGATTTATACAATGTAACAGTACTTTTAACCTGGAAGCAGAAGGGAAATACTGAAATGTTATAAAAACGCATGGCATATAAGATTCTGCTTACAAAGGATTTTCTTTAGGACAACTCTTCTGACAGTTCTAAATGAGGTAAAAAGATATTTTCTAGCGAAAAAAAACATTGAATTTGCCAACCCAAAATATCCGGGGGAAAAGTATCAAAAACTGTCTACATGCAATTTGTTTTGGCAAATGCTGAATTATCTATCGGAGATGACCCTTGAGTATTTCAAGATTTTCTGACAATGGACCCTGAAATAATGTAAAGCAACAGGCCAGAAAATGATGTAGTGTATATTTAACATTCCAAGTTTTTAAGCTTTATGTTTTAAATTCAAAATTAAATCTTTTAAAACTGGTCCAATATTATTCAGAAAAAAATAAACGAATGTTTGCATTAGTACGAGGGTTGTCCACAAAATTCGTGGAAATAACGTTTTTTTGTGAAAATAAGTGATTTTATATGCATCTATTGTATATCAAAATATTAATATTTCTTATGAGAAAACAAATCAGAATGATATAATTTTTATTGATGGAGCGAATTATTTTAGTAAAAATCGGGGTCTTTAAAGTGCACATGGACCAAGGTTAAAATGACACAAGCTCTGGAACAAAGGGTTCAGAATAAAATGATTATTATCTATATAGGACAAGTAAAAATAAATATAAATTTTATGTAACACAAAAAAGAGGCTATAATCATTTTATGATATCTTAAGTATCGCTTAGTAGATAGACAGTACAAATACTATACAAAAATTCTGACAAATATGTGTCAGAACTCGACAAAAAAGCGACGTCGGCCGCCCGCACTGGACAGCGTCCTATCAAAAAAATAAGTTTTTATACGGTTGAAACGACTTAAGAGACAAAATATTTGTTGGAACAACTCAAAATTATTAAAATATATTTAGTGTATCAATTTTAGATTGGTGTATTCGATTTTTCAACGATGTGTACAAATTCGAAGACACTACAAGACTTTAAAAACACATGTAATTTACTGAAAATGGAGATTTCTATTCATGACGTTGTTATAAATCTAGCGCAGCGTCGGACTGGGTTATGTATACAAACTGTTTATTTAGATGACGCTCGCAAATTCATGTGCATTGCTTTGAATTTTAAAAATGAAATAAATTATAATCTATACTTAAAGATTATTGCTAGCACTTGGAAGTGCGTTGCACCTTAAAAAGACATGAGGTGTGTGTACATGAACATGGTTTAAGTCAAAATCCAAATATTTGACATTACAGTGAAATTAGGTTAACGTCATTCTGGTCTGTGCGAACAATCAGCGATCTTTAAAGACCTGTTAAGTTTCATCAATACGAAATAAACCATTCTGACTTGGATTTTCATTAGAAATATTTTGATATACAATATATATACATGTATATATATATAGAGCCATTTATTTTAACAAAAACGTAATTGTCCACGAACTTTTTGGACAACCCTCGTAATTCTAAAAAGACACTAAACGTCCAGTTTTTATAATTTATTGAAAAAAAAAATAATTATGCACATCGTCTGCAGTACACCTTTTCAAATATTGAATTGCAAATTGCCGTCATACTGATCCTAAACCGTGCTACTACACCACTTGCACGGTACGGTTCGGTACGCTTTGTGAACGGTACGGTACGCTTTGTGCGCGGAACGGTTCGCTTTGTGCACGGAACGGTACGCTTTGTGCACGGAATAGTACGCTTTGTGGACGGTACTCTTCGCTTTATGCACGGAACAGTACGCTTTGTGGAGGGTACGTTTCGTTTCTTGCACGGAACGGTACGCTTTGTGGAAGGTACGCTTTGGGAAACGGTATGCAAATTAAGTGGGCGGAGCCTGTTAGCTTCAGTCATTGATTGGCTGCTAAAAAGTAGTCTATTTTAAACGAATTATGAAGTGCTTTATGTACATGTACAATTTAATTTCCCTTCTTAAAGAATGTAATTTATTTATTATATATATATAATTTGAAGTATCAATGAGTTACTATTTATTAGGGAAGTCTAAATGTTTTATTACATGTTCGTTTGGTGTTTATCATAGTCTTGTGTGCTATGTCTCGGTTCCAATTTTAAAAATTAATTTACACTGCATCAGTGATGGAGAAAATAAGAAAAAAGATGAAATTAAAAAAATATCGTCCCGCTGATCTTTTTGGCATTTGTAAATATATTATAGAAGGTAAATATATCCGTACGTATTTTTTAAGTATGCTGTGGCTGCACTTTAAATAGAAAAAAATATACACAAGTATATAATAATTTTTCGTTTTAAAATAAAGCTTTCACAGAATTTAATATATACCTGTTCGATATATAACGCTACACACGTATATAAATTATTTTTAATTGATTGATCTATAGAAAAAATATGACTATTCGCGCTTTTATTTTTATTCTTAGTGATAAGAAATGTACATTGTTTCTTATTTTTAAAATTGTAGATTTATCGTTTAAATGTCTGCTTAGAAGAGAAATATCTGTAAACAAAAAATACATTGTAAAATAATTAATAAAAAATTTAAAGAAAAATAAAATAAAATAAAAATAACTTACAGAGCATAGAAGACTTTTTTCTCTCTCTTTTCCTATGTAAATCTTTAATTATTCTGAAAATCTTAAATTATTCTGAATTTAGATACGAAAATCAGCAGCAGAAACTCAAAATCAATAAAATAAGTTCCGAGCGTATTTCGCGTAACAAAAAACATTTCTTTTCATAAACTAGTATTATGTTTTTAAAAATCCTTTCAGTCTAAGTAATAATTTAAATAAGATTTTCTTTATTTTAAATAAATTATTCTTTTCTTGTAAAGTGTGTAAATACAATGTCGTAAAAGAGGTAGAGAAAGAAAGAGAGAGATGCAACCCCTTGTTACATAATCTGTGAAAAAAAAATCCAAAAACTTGTATTTATTCCCATTCTTCGTTTTATTTACATCCCCAAAGTCGCATTTAATCAGTCTATGATGCTGTTTAATTTTTACAACTTTAGTTTAAACTCAACCTATTTACAGCTATTGCCAATGCATTCGTTCTCTGCACATGCATGCTGTACGCTCCAAATCCTTATACATTACCTGTCAATCAAAATTGCATGATGCTAGGTGACCCTGAAAGTTTGTTAACGCGGAAAGAATTTCTCTTGTGATTTGAAACATTCTTATGGTCAGTTCAGAGTTTACACCTGTTTAAAAAAATATTGATTCACAGCCAGAGGGCCGGGGTACCGTGTGTTTATCACGCCTTTCAAATTATATAGCTCTGACCACATCAAGTGTACATGCATTTTTAAAACTCACTCAACTGACATCCAGCGAAACTCCTTTTCCAGGTTTCACCAAAACACTGATTAGATATTTACTTCCTAAAATATCCCTTTACTGACACAATTAGATAAACCTGTATCCCTTAATTATCATCATTCTTTTCAAAAAAATGCACAATAGCGTTACATAAATTCGCGGACTTTTGATGATTTTTAACTAGCTAATTAGTATCACCTTCTAGAAAGGGGGGGGGGGGGCAAAAATAATGTGGCTTTAAAGAGTATCTTTTTTATTTTCATTTTTTTTTTGGTGAATGATCTTTTTCAATCTTATTAAAATCAGACTTCTTAGATCCACGCTGTATACACTCTTCTTACGCATAGTGTATACGGTGCGGATCTAAGAAGTTTGATTTTAATTAGATTGTTATCTTTTTCAGACACAAAAAAGCATGTATCCTGTACATGAATTATGATTTTTTTTCAATTTTTCTATTTTTTTCAGTTTACAACAACGTAACATTTTGCATACTTCTAAAGAACTTTTTACCTGCTAATTCGTATCGTTTTTGAGAAAGGGGATAGGGGTACAGTGTAACAAACCTTATAATATCTATAATTTTTCGCAAAATTTTTTTGTATGCAGGCTCTAAGTTGATCACAATTTTATTAGACAAATTATCACCCCTATCCGTTCAGTAGAAATCTTCCTGTTTACCGCATGTAATATTTTAATCCATATTTGACATAATTACCGATTTTCAGTGTGCATGTAAGTCTAACTGCATCAATGATTCGCCAAATAAGTATCTGAGCAGAATTAATGTGCAAGTGTAATACGTTTTTTTTAATTTTACTCTAGACAGTTCATATATGTTTTAAAATTCATACAAAATAAATAATTAATTGGTAAAATCACGCATCTGATATGAACTACGTATGAATGCATACTTACGGCAAAAATGATCATGTATCTGATTCAACAATTTAAATTGGCAAAATTAAAATCGAAAGTAAAGACAACCAGGGAATTAGTTTAAACATTTGTATAGTTAAATTACGAATATTTAAGTACAACAAATATTTCAAAAAGAAGTTGATTAATTTGCTAAAATAAAGAAAATGAAAATAATTATTATCAGATCCGTAATGGGGACCGTGTTACACGCTGTCCACAATCGCTGACTTCAAAGATGCCGACATCGAGTTCGAGATTCACGGTGCCCCGTGTTTTGCGGGAAAAAATCGTGGCCTGAATTGTACCTTCGATCACAAACACAACCAGTTGATTTAATTTATAGCAAATAAGGAATCGTCTCAAACTCTGTCTAGTTGATTTTAATTTCACAATTGAAATCCCAGACGCATGATACTTGATTATGGTGTTTCGAACAGCCAGACGCAACCATCGTCCTCCTATCACGGGCGCTTTTGTGAAAAATAAACCAAAATGACTTATTTGGTCATTGCACGGCTCGAAAATCATTGGGGGTGTGGTTTGCATAATAACTAAAGAACGGTACGGTTTGTTTCTTGCACGGAACGGTACGCTTTGTGCACGGAACGGTTCGCTTTGTGGACGGTACGGTACGCTTTCTGCACGGAACGGTTCGCTTTGTGAATGGTACGGTACGCTTTGTGCACAGAACGGTACGGTTTGTTTCTGAGGTGTAGTAGAACGGATTAGGGTCTGTAATATAAACCAATTTCTACTTTTTCTTAGCCACAATGATCAGGTGAGCGATGTGGCCCATGGGCCTCTTGTTTATGATTATTATTAAATTTGACTCCGGAATGTTTCTTCTATTTGATTAATACATACACTGTATGTCTTGGTCCGACTGAGACTGCTAACTAGGGGAAGCTTTCTCTTTCTAGGCACCCTTATTGTGGAATTTCCGGGGGTAAACAAAAATACCCTGCCCAGTTACAGAATTGTATTGGTATATGATGATACAAACATTTTAGTATGGAAAACATTTTACTCAATTTTTTTACGATATGACAGTAACTGGGAAAATACCGGTATGTTGCAACCACTATTGAAATAACGACCACTATTGAAATAATTATATCAATAGTGGTTTAGAGTGCATTTCAATAGCAAACATAGTTGGTGCATGTAACCACTATGAAATACAACCAATATTGAAATAATTATATCAATAGTAGATGAGAGAGCATTTCAATAACAAACATAGGTAATAACCACTATTGCAATACGACCACTATTGAAATAATTATTTCAATAGTGGGTGAGAGTGCATTTCAATAACAAACATAGGTTGCAACCACTATTGAAATAATGTTCACTTTTGAAATAAATATTTTGATATGGATTTAGTTATTGATTTCAATAGTACATTGAACAATGAATCCAATATATTGAAATAATTATTTCAAAAGATGCGGACGCGGTGAAACTTTTCTTTCAATACTGGTAGTATTTAATAGTGGTTGAAACCTATGGTTACCATATTGAAATGCACTCTCACCCACTATTGAATAATTATTTTAGTAGTGCTGGTATTTCAATAGTGGTTGAAACCTATGGTTACTAATATTATATTTAAATGCAGTATCACCCACTATTGAAAAAAAATTATTTCAATAGAGGTCGTATTTCAATAGTGGTTACTAACTATGTTTGTTATTGAAATGAACTCTCAACCACTATTGATAGAATTATTTCAATAGTGGTCGTATTCAATAGTGGCTACTAAAGTTCTATGTTTGCTATTGAAATGCACTCTCAACCGCTATTGATATAATTATTTCAATAGTGATCGTTATTTCAATACTGGTTGCAACACCGGTATATAAATGTGATTTTTCTGCGCTGTAAATGATTTCGATTAAAGTTAAGGCTAGGTTATGAACTTGTAAACGTGCAGAAATATTTGAATTGTAGCCTTTTTGTCTTTGAATTTGGTTGGAGAAAAGTAGTCTCAATTCTTTTTTGAACAATAATAAGAATGATAAAAACACATGTCGTAAGAAGAGATGGCAACCAGTATGTGTAAAGAAATACCGCTGTACATAATGTACCTGGTAAGGGTTGACTCACTGACCAATGATACATAGGCTAATGGAATAAAATAGTAGAAAATTTACATGAACCAAACTAAAACAAGTTTTCGCCCTTTTGCCGTTTTCTTTGCATGTATGTTTGTTTGTTTTTGTTTGCATTTGGATGTACTAGTATATACAATATATAGTACATGTACATGTTTGAACACGCACAGCGCTTAATATTCATGATAATGCAAACAACTCCATATCAAGTGTTTACCCTAAAATTTGAATACGTCAAATTAAGTATACTTTCAAGATTAAAGAGGGTGTTGCAGAATCTCGCGATTATTAACGGCCGCCAGGACGTGCAGGAAGCGGTCTGTTATTTGATATGAAACTTTGAAGTCGCCGTGCGTTTCTACGGAGCTAAAACAATTCAGATAAAAATTATTTAACATATTAAAAAGAGCGTCTAAATGTTTAACAAAAACGCATCATAACCATCAAATTATTAAAAAAAAATTAAACAATGGGGTAAATATTTCATCCAATCTTGTTTGACAAACTTGGACATGAAAGAGTTGCGGAGAAAATTAGGACACGTGTTGGACATAGTCTAAATCAAAGACCGTATTAATAAATTTTACTTTCTCTATTTAAACAGGATTTGGTGTACGTATTTAATTTAAATTATTTACATCCACTTAATATTTCTCCTTTATTTCTTAAGAGAACCCATTGCGTTAATCACTTCATGAACTAATGTCGCCTGTACAGATTTCTTGATCACTGGCTGTTCAATTAAGGAAACGTATAAAGACGTTCGCATCATTAATACAATAATTAAAAACTTTTTAACCCTTCTTTAAATGATTATTTAAACAGATATAAATATAAACAATTAAATGTCTTTTTTTATTTGTTATTTCTGAAATTAACGGTCGCAGCTATTGCAGAAAAAAATTACATAACCCGCTTGTAAACTCGAGTTATGTATTTTTTCTGCAACAGCTGCTTCCTTTAATTTCAGTAATAACAGACAAAGAAATTAAAGCATTTTATTGTTTAAATGACGTGTACACATGTAAATACTAGCTGCAGATCTGTCGCGTTATGGTTTTATATATTTGTTTTTGACCATAACAAGACAAATATATAAAACCATAACGCTACAGATCTGCAGCTAATGTAAATACATTTATCCCGCTTCAGACAAATTTGTCGATCACTGATTGGATAAAAGCTAATCACATGACGCCCTGAAATTTTCTGTATTACGTCTCCGTTTCCATATTACGTCTCCGTCGAGGCGTAATTGAAAATCGGGCACGCGATTCCGTTCGAAGCGTTGTTATTGTAAATTAAAATGGCGGCTAAGAAACGGTTAACGTAGGTAGTTTAATTATATTTCTTGTAACCGTAACGATATTTTATGTTGATTGTTATAGGATTAAAACTTAATATTTTCATAATATGCACAAATTTATTTTTTTTATTGAAAAAGGTCTTCAGCGGGATAAATTCGTTACACAGTCAGTTAGTGACCTAATACGGATTCATACAGGGTGTGAAATGGAAATTCGCATTGGGACTCGGCTTCGCCTCGCACAATACGGATTTCCATTTCACACCCTGTATGAATCCGTATTAGGTCACTAACTGACTGTGTAACTAATAGTACATAAACATTTTCTACGGAGAATTTTCAAAAATATGGCTAAATGTTAATTAATTATAGACAGAATATTACAAGTCTAGCGGACGAGGATAACGCGCGTTTTACAAAGTGCCAAGAGTTTTCCCGCTTCATCCTCAAAGAAACTGAAAGAGTAGAAATATAGTAGCGGATCTAGAGGGAGTTATGTTTTTTTCCTCTGATAGAACAAGGAGCCCCAAATATTTGTCTCCGTGCGTTTCTGCGGAGCTAAAACAATTTTTATATTTTTGAGATATTATACACTCTTTCATTTAAAAAAGGGGGGTTATTATCCACACTTCAGGTGCCTGTGATAAAAACCACAATGGCTAGTGTACTTTGCACAGCATTTTGAAAGTTATATGTAATGTAGACCTCATGCCAAATTTTTTTTAATGAAATAAAATGTCCTACATCCAAGACATTCCATTTGTTTCAAATCAAATCTTGGAGCCAGCTACTAAATAACAGACCAAATATGAATCAAATGAGTAAACAACTGTATGTAAAAAAATATTTTAACAATATTTTATTTTCCAAGACAAAACTAAATAAAACATCATGGCATTAGTTTTAAGTTACAGTATATCAATTTAAGGATAACAATTTAAACCTGCATGTTTATTAAATATATGTAGCTATTCATTCAACTTCTTGACATTTTCTTTCTCTCTCTCGCACACACAAACCCCCTCTCTCTTGTAAAAAATAGATATTTCATTGCCATTTCCATAGCAAAAATAAATTGAAAAGAAATTAAGAAAAAAATATGCAAAAATGGCCCACTCCAGGATTCGAATCTATGCCCTCTGATAAAAGTAATAGATAATAAACCATCAGCGTATCCACTAGACCATTTCGGACAAAATATTTCCCTGTTTATTAAATGTACACATTTTGTATTTCGTATGGAGAATAACTTTTATTCAATACATGTATTTGATTTTTTTTTAAAAATGTGCCTCTTTGAAACAAAAATCGGAAATGGCAGTTTTGAAGAAAATTCCTGCCTCTTTGTGCATTCAAGATTATTCTGTTTCAAGGAGGCAATTTTTCAGAATAATGGGGATTCCCTGTTTTAAAAAAACGAAAAATTTGATATGTTTTGTTGTAAGACTAATGTACAATTCATTTTATGGCAAATTGGAAGTTAATACGAAGCTTCCAAATATTTTTCCTTATTGTGCTTTATGCATGTACATGTATACTGTTGCATTTCAAATAAAATAATACCAATTTCTGTAACTTAAAATTCTTCTTTTAATCTGCTACAGATTTACGGAATATTACAAAAGAACTGCAACACACTCTCTAGAGTCATTTTACATCATTGGAAAATTTGGCCAGTTTATGACATTTAAAATAAATAATAAAGTTGGTTTTGAATACTTTAGCATTGAAAGAAAACCAATCAACCATATAAAGTATCTATGTTTATTTAAAAAACAATTTCATATAATTTATATTCTAGTACAATTTGACACCTTGGTATAATCCATGAAGGCATTCCCATCGCTTTCCACGCTATAAACCTACAAGCTCTCACAAATCGAAGGTATCAAATCTGTCGAAGTAGTTAGTAACATTGGAATTGGAAACAATCCTATACTAGCACCAGTAGACATTATATAAATATTGCATGTAGTTGAGTGTAACATTGAAAATTTTCACCCCATGGCAAGAAAACTATTGTCAACCGAGGCGCAGCCGATGTTGACAATGGTTTTCGAGGGGTAAAAATTTTCAATGTTACACTCAACAACATGCAATATTTAATTTATTATGTTATATTGAATGTTTTATACAAATACATATTACAGTGAACCGTGCGCGCATAAATTCTGCGCAGTCGCTATTTTTTTTAATACCACCCGTCATCAAGCAATGTTGACTTTTGCTATGCAGGGGAGCGTGGCTTCATTATTCAGCGGGTAGTAGTGTTTTTTTATCAAATGTTTCCTTACGAATCAGATTCAAGTTATTTACATGAAAGTTTAATATCATACATTATATCAGTTGGACATACTTAATGAAGAAGTAAAGGGAGCACACTGCTTATATGGAGGAGAATTGGATGGCACGGTTCTAGTTTATTCCGCTATTCATGGTCAAACGGCAGAATTTCAAAGTAAAACATGGCACCTGATAGAAAGGATGAAGAAAGGAAACAATTTTTTGATATACAAATGTACCTTTTTTATGGTGTTGTTCCGCTTATATGGGTCAATATAAAAAAAGCAGCTAAATGTGTCAATTCTTTGTAAAATCCTATTTCTTATTTTCTCCCAACTTTATATTGTTGCTTTACAATCTATGACATCTGGACTTTCTAGTTACTAATAGAAATTTTCACATTATTAATTTCATTAAAGTCAATGGATGATTTTATCGCACCAATCAGCCAAATTCATGCTGTCAATGGAATTTTTCTCTTCAAAAAGGATGAATACGCCAAAAATTATATGAAATTTTGTCTGAAAAATCATGTATACATAAAATAAACGTTAAATTGAATTTGAATAAAAAATATGAGCCCCATCTTCCATTTAACTGATACAGCATTTAATATGACTGTACAAGAAAGTTGTGTCATTGGTGTTACTATTTTTGTTGGTGCTACAAAAGAGTTATCATTCCTGATAAGAGAATATAAACAGTCCTAAGTCATATTACATCACTTCTCAGCAAAAACAACAGAAACTGTTTTTTTTATATTCATGATCAGAACATATTGATGGACTTCAGAAGTAAAAAAGTACACTAGTACAAACTTTCTTTGTCGGTCGTGTTTCCATCGTTATTTCAAAACGATTTTAGATATTCATTGAACTCTTGACAAAACTTTTACTTTATTCAGGGTAAATTACTAAAACCAGATTATTTTATGACTAATACATCATTGGTGTTACGGTCATTGGCATTACTTCCTAAAGTTTAACACCAATGACAGGAATGGTTACACCATCGACAAAACAAGTACTTTTGGAGGCAAAATATATTCTTCTTATATTGAAAAGAAGACGGTACGGTTTAAGCTTTATTGTGCCCTAAAAATTTAATGTTCTTAAAAAGTTATGAAATTGGCTTTAATAATAGTTGAGTAGATGAATGTGATAAATCATTAAGAATATGGCATAAATAAGAGCCTTTCTTGAAAATATGACGTCATTAATTTGGTACATTTTTAAGTTTAATGCAGAAAAGCTTCAAAATGACTCGTTTTTCTGCTAATTTTGTCGTCATACATCCTTCAATGTCTTATGTATTCAAATCCCGACTATATAATAAAACAATTATGGGCTCTTTTGGTGTTGAATATGGTTTGTTATTCACCAGAAAAATATTCATATTGACCGAGGCGAAGCCATCGGTGACAAGAGATTTTGATTAATTCATGTAATCTACTAGTTCTCTAACGAAGAATGTGGGATTTAAAACATTATATCCTATGGGCAGCGGAAAGGGCAAAAATTACCATAATGAGAAAACAAACAATTATTTTAATTTCAATGACCAAAAAAAACTTAACAAATTATATACAATGCATAATCAACAGACGTTTTCGCAAAACAAATATACATTAAAGCAAAACCAACGACCACGTACGTAACAAACATGTATGAATGCAAAACCAGCAATCATCTTAACAGTACAAAAGTACATAAAAACACAACAAGCGAAAAAAAAAATAACAAACGTGCACGCGGTAAATCTAGTCTCACTGGCTCCCGACGGTCCCGGTTTTTGTTTTGTTTTGTTTCTTGGCGATTTCCTTTCTGGCGGCGCACAGAAACTTTTCAGGCACATTCATTAAATTTAATATATAAAACTTTAACAAAGCGTCGGCAATATCATCTGCCAAAACGCGATAAATCTAGTACTCAGCTATAAATGCAAAAATCTCTGAAAAAAGGATACCGATGTTTTCGAAGAATCTCAGTTACAAACAACAAACTGAGAGATATATTTTTTTTAATTAATGAAAACCCTTTTTTGAAATAATTTTGATATTATGCATTTTTATAGAATATAAATGTTTATTTTTTTTATTAACGCCACCAATTTTCACTAAAATACTAATTCCATATTTTTGAAAAGAAATATCGTCTCAATATCAATATTTTAAATATCTTTTAAGATAGATGGACACAGATTTAAAGTTAATTTTATTTCATCTTAAAATTAATGAAACAAGATTTCCACTTTTCCCAAGTATTAAGAATAAAATTAAAATTTGTGAGAGTGCAAGGATGTGTCGATCAAACCCGTCTAAAAGTTTGAAGTTTCAATAACCGTTAGCTGAAATAAGATTTTTATTATTTGTTTGTGTGAAATGCTATTACAATATATAAGTCGTATTATTATACAGAAAATATTAATTTCAAATCTGTGTCCATGCACCTTTACTATCTACGACACCTTACGTATCTCTGTATCGATGTCCGTTTTTGGTTTTACATATTTATAACGGAGTACTACATTTAACGCTTTTTGGAAGGTGCTGCTGCTGATTCAGTAATAAATACGCAAATTTGTCGAAGTTTTTACATATTATTGAATTCATTTAAAAAGGAAATGTGCATGAGAAGTTTGAAGAATTTCTGTGCACCGAAAATGAATAAGAAATTGGAAGAAAAAAAACGGGACTGTCGGAAGCCGGGAGTCGGTGAGACTAGATTTACCGCGTGCATGTTTGTTAATTTTTTTTTTTTCGCTTGTCGTGTTTTTATGTACGTTTGTACTGTAAAGATGATTGATGGTTTTGCATTCATATATGTTTGTTACGTACGTGGTCGTTGGTTTTGCTTTAATGTATATTTGTTCTTTGAAAACGTCTGTTGATTATGCATTGTATCATTTGTTAAGTTTTTATGGTTATTGAAATTAAAATAGTTGTTTGTTTTCTCATTATGGTAATTTTTGCCCAATCCTCTGCCCATAATATCCTTCACAATTGAGACCCTTTTACCCTACAAACATTATTTTTTTCAAACCAATGATTAACAAACACTGTATTTTTTTCAGCTTTCACCATGCATTTATATACAGTATACGTGTGGGGCTTAATTGAAGAAAAGTATCAGAAAAAATTAACGTTTGCAATAGGGGAGTTTTCTCTATTATATATTTTTTTAAAGTTATCTACATATCTACAAAAATCACTTATTCTTTAAATGAGTAAATGGCAGTACATCTCATGTAGCTCTGCATTATTCTATGGTCACAATGGGATAAGTCACTGTCACTGGTGTTACCAGATTTCTTTTTGTTATAAGATCATTTTAAGTATGAAATCCCAGAAACTTATTTCATTTTTGTATGTTAGCCATGCAGTGTATTCTGTCTTACACATGAAGATTCATGTTATATTACGTTTAATTGCTAATTGTTAAGTGCTTAGTCATTGGTATTACTAATTTTGATCACTGGTGTTACAGTTGAGTCAGCGGAGTAACCAACCTAAAACTTGTTATTTTTTACTTTTAATAAGTTTAAATGTAAAAAATAACTTTATATGAACTAATTTCACTCCTTGAAAAAATAATAAATTATGTTATTTTGATTTATACACACAAGGCACCACATTTACAACATTTTTTAGCGTGTGTCTATTCATTTTTGTCTCATGTCAATGCCCAAATATGATTGAAAACTTAATTTTCAGCAATGGACAACAATACTTTTGGACTTATAAGTAAGCTTGAATAATCCTAGTAAATGTTTATTATACAGGGTGTCCCATAATATATGATACCATTTTAAATCATTGTCATAAACGCAAGTCTAGACCAATTTCTTTGAATTTTGTCTCAATAAATATTTGAATAAATACATTTTTAGCAACAAATAATTTCAGTTAAAAATTGTCAAATAGTTGGAATAATGTAGCCACATAATTACGTCAAAAAATTGCTAAAAATGCATGTCAAGCAAAATGGATTACCGGTTATCACTGACAAACAAGCTGGGTATACCCTCATTTTTAAACTAATGAACAAATCCAGTTTTAAGATATTGTTACTAAACCTAAATCTAAATCTTTAATTTGTAAAAAAGGTATCTTTCCATTGAAAATCCAGATTTTAACCCAAAAAAAAAACTGCACTCTTGTCTTTAGTTTTGGAATGTTGTGCAATATCTTGACATGATCATTACCCAGATTTGACGTCATTTAGGGGACATAATTGAAAACTGATAGCATTTTTCAAAGTGAACTCATTTTGCCGTGTTCCCTTCAATGTTCATCAAATTGTGTGAATAAAATTGGACAGTATATGCGATTTTTATGGTGCATTTGGTATTATTCAAAATTAATTACATTATATTTTATATAATCATGAAATGGTAACATATATTATGGGACACCCTGTATCTTGCATTCATAAGTTTTTCACTTGATTCTATACAACAAAATTTTATAAGGTAACACCAATGACAGAAAAACACAATTTGATAACTTTTACGAGAACATTCTGAAACAAACTGCTTCCCTACTGTTTGCTTAATGTTGTTTTCCCAAAATATTGTGCAGCTTTATCAATTTAGATAAAAAAAGGATACAGAAATATTTAATTGTTTCACCAATTTTCATGTGACCCATTTAGCTGCTTTTTTATATTGACCCATTATCAAAGACCTATGTATATAATAAACAAATGCTACGTATTTTAGTTCAATGTTTTATTCGAGTTGGCAGGTATTGTCCACAGTGGTCTACACAACAGTGGGGCAGCCGGCAGAATGGCATACCCCCAACATCAACATAAGTTGTGCCCTCCCTGACGGGAAAAGTAGCACGCTGGGTTGACCTCATTCGTGCTACGGACACATTTCAACACAAATTATCTTTTATAATTATATTATTTTGCTTTAGCTTTAAATTGTATAAGATATAATTTTCAAAGTCAACATCACATATATCAACATCAACCATCACATATATCAACATCAACCACAAAAAGTCAACAAAATCAACAGTTCAATGGTTAAATTGAAGGTG